>CM068384.1:11058283-11325565 GCA_034770075.1 Aralia elata
TCATAGACAACTCAATGCCCCAATAAGTGAGAACAAACGTTATTAAACCTAACTTCCATAACACCATTGTTGCACCAAAATCTGACACACTAACAGATTATCATCCTAACACCCAATTCCATTTTTTAGGCAGCTCCCTGTCTGATTTTAACGAATTTAAAATTTTCACAAAATTAAAGTTCAGACTTCAATTCCCACCTGACAATGAAATGTAGCAGTAAACACATACAAGAACAACCTCGCATAAAAATTCCCCTAAATTAAGCATATTACAACAGGCAGATAGACAAACTAAATACAAATTAAGAAATAAATTGAGCAATAGGAACTCACCTGATGCCGCCGCCATTCCCCTCCATAAACTCAACCGAATCAGTCGACGCCTGAGCGGAGTCGGCAACCAGAGCAGCGGCGGAGCCCTTCCGTTTCCTCACTCTGAAATTAGACCAGAGCCTGCTGGCAACTGAGAATGCGGAGAGAGCCGTGAAGGCGAGCCAGAGTCGGCGAGCCCCGAAACCAGGCGGGAAGGTCCAGACAAAACGGAGCTTGGGTCGGAGCCCCAAGAAGACCAAGCCCGTCCACCGTGGCCTCCAAGACCAGCCGATCACAAGACCAATCATGACGGCGACCCAAATCGGAACTGCACAAAGCAAAATGTCGACGAATGTATCAAATATTGCCGGCTTCTTCAAGAAATCCAAGAAATCTAGCAAGTAATCCTCCATTTCTGATCTCTCTCTATCCCTGTGTATATATATATATGTATGTTTGTATAGATCAAGGATGAGGTTGAAGAATTAAGGCATTGGGGTTTTCCGGGATCGGAGACAGAGAGAGACGCAAAAAGGAAGGAAAATATAGGGAAGTGGAAAACTCGAAAATGAGAGGGGAAAAGTCAGATTGTACGGAAATGTGACGTGGCGATGTGGAAACGGTGGATGAGAGTGGTGAAAGAGGTAAAGAGAGAGTTTGAACCACATGGTGGAGCTTTAAGCCTGCGAGAGAGGGCTGTGAAGTGAACGCTGTTAATGGGAGCGTGGAGAAAGAAGCGGGAGTTAAACTTGGGTTGGATAAAGTTTTTGTAAAGTTTGGATTATTATTGGCTGGAAAAGATGTTATCATGTTGTGAGTTTAGTGAAGATATTTTCCTTTCAGATGATGTGGTATAAAGTAGTCGTTCGGTTCAAATTTAAAATTACATTTTGATTTTTTTATATTAATTTTTTTTATTGTTTAAAATTTTATATTACTCTCCCCGTTTCAAATTATAGGATCAATCGATAGAGATTAATGTCTCAACTTATTGGATAGATGAGATTCATTTTATTATTATACGTTCAGTTGTACTTGATGAGTTATTTTAATAATATCTTCAAAAAAAATATTAATTTTTTAAAAGTCAATTTGAAATATTTTTAAATTTTAAATTGGCATGATTCATTTAAAATTTGAAAATAATAAATTTTATAATTAGTAGTATTTTTTAGATAGTTTATGATATTTGAAATTATATTGACTTTAACTAAATGAATTTATATCAATTTTGAATAAATATTGAATTAATTTTTTTTTTCTAATTTAGATTTACATTTATATTTCCCTTTATCAAATATATGTATCTTAATCTACTCTTATTTAAAAAAGGAAAGGAATATAAATGAGAGAAAATAATTCTTTAGATTTCTCACTTTGTTTCTTATCTTTCCAATTGAAGGGAAATGATAGGGGGAAAGCATGTGTGTCATGAAGGGTGTATTTGCCAACCCATGTGGGCTTGTCCTTTCTTTTCATTTTGGGGGTTATTAGAAACGTGCAAACTTTTGATGAGTGATTTGTAAGTTATTAGATTACTATTATTGGTTCCAAAATTAAAAATATTTTGATATTTTAAAATTAATTTATAAAATGTTAAAATTTAAAATTAATATTATTTAATTTTGATATAAATAAATATAACAATTGTAAATTAGCTATAAAGTATTACTAATTACTACTTCTGTTGTTTTGAAAATTTGAACGAAATTATATCAATTTTGAATTTTAAAATTTTATGAATTGATTTTAAAAAATTAAAATGTATATTTAATTTTAGATCGAACTTAGTATACAGGAAGTTACATGTACTTCCCCAATTCTAACCAGGAAAACGTTTTCATTTCTTTTCTAATTTAGTGCAAAAGTTTAAATTTGGTAGATGCCTAGATGGCATCTACTGGCAGGAGAGGAAAGTTGGTACGTTACACACTTGTACCCCTCACGAGGCAATTAGATATTTAGGCAATTTATAAAGACTCCCACGGAATTCTAAACTCTAATGTCAATTTTCGTAAACTTATCTATGCAAGTTAAGTGAATTATCCAAGGGAAATAATATTGACATGCATATAATTTTTTATTTTTTTTTATAATAATTGAATAATTAACGTATAGTACTGTTACATATCCAATATATTGCTATTTCTTTTGATAAAATAATGTTGCAGACATTTACATTGCTTGTAAGTATAGCTGCATAGGCATCTATGCAAGAACATAAGAAAGAAATTTTTCGGATCTAAAGAAATTAAGTAGTCAACTTTATTACTTCCTCCGTTTCTTAATATAAGTTATTTTAGAGAAGTGTATTTTTGTCTCTTAATATATAACGTTTGAGAATTTCAAATAAACATTAATTGCTTAGTTTCTAATATTATCCCAAGTATTAAATATAATTTTGGTTCTCTTACTATTTTTTGTCTAATAAATAAATTTTTTTTAATATAAGGATAATATAGACAATTGATATTATATTTAATGCTATACAATTATTTTCTTAATACTTGTACACAACTTTAAAATGACCTGTATTAAAAGATGAAGGGAGTAACAATTTTCGATGTACTTATTAGTTACTAGTTGGTACTTGTATACTATAGCCCTTTTTGAGCCAATTGTTGTGCCCATATCAATTTGAGTGCCACTATGGTATAGATCAGCTGGACCAGGGAAATAAATAGCTAGACAGATGAGGCCCAAGTCATGAGTACAAACTATATACTCTATGCTAGGATACTAAAAGCCCTATTTTAAATAAGATACTAAATAAACTCCACATGGACCATACCCGATTAGATAGGGTAAACGAAAACGAGTTGTCAATCTCTTGTACCCGTTTCTCAAAACAAATTAATTGAGATAGTAAATGAAACACATTCCACAATTTTTTTAATAAATTGAGGGCATCCTACTCTCTTAGGACAACCAATAAACTCTCAAAGCCAAAACTGATAGCGTGCATCAAAGAGTAGTGCTACATTTATAATTTTTTTTTTGTTTCAAAAGATAAATTACAAAATAATGTGTTAACTTGTAATTAGTTGAAGAACGGGTAGACTCAATAGTCATAATCAATCACAAGTATACACATCATTTAGTAATTTCTTTTAGTATCTATTTTTTAGTAAGCAAAGTATTATTATGTATGAAATGACCAAGTTTATGGGTGCTCGAAAATGGATTTTGATTCTTCGCAGTTCAAATGGACAGTCTATTTTTGAATATTCTATAGAAATAAGCTGTATTTTATATAGCGAGAGTTGAATTTCAATAATCTTTGTTATATAAATATATATTATACAAATCAAACTCTTTATTATATAAAATACAACTGATTTGTATAAACTGTTCAAATAAACTGCATTTACAATCGCTCGGAATCAAGATCCTTTAAAAAAGGATCTAGATCTGACTTCCATGCAAGGGTAAATTAAAATTGGCATCTGGAAGTGCATAAGAGCATAAAGTTACAAAATGTCCAGGACAAACCCACATTATTGTATAAGTTTGTCATATACGGATTGTCCCCAATTGGGTAAAAGATCTGGCCTACAAGGAGTAATAGAATAGAACCTTTAGAATGGGCCATAGTCTAAGAGTGAGTTCATTATGACTCGAGTCTCATTAAGGTGAAAAAGAGGGTAAATTTCCAAGTCTCAACAAGAATATCTCTTCTTTTTCTCATGCAACAATAAAGTGGAGGAGAGTAATTAGATGGGAACCGATATTTCCACACTGTTTTTTTATATTTTCACACTGTAGTCCCTACATATTTGTTAAACTTATTTTTTATGTCCAATTTACCCTTGCAAAACAATCATCCCTCTTCCCTCAACCTCTCGCTTCCCCTGCACAACTCAGTAGTTATATTCAGTTGTTCAATCAATTTTAATTTCTTCAATCAAAAATATCAATCCAAATCCAAAACTAACAAACCCAAATCTTATCTAAATCCTGCACATGATGCGTATTGCTTTGTTTTCTGTTTCTCCTGTCAAATGTACATTGTACACCATTAATAACAACAAAAATTCCAATCTGAAAAATAATTGAGTGAACAAGACTCTTTAAACCGATTAACCGATTATAGGCAATGAATGTAAATAGGTTATTAATTATTCTGCATTAGAAATTAAGAAGGGAAGGAAGTGAGCATCTAAAGTTCTTCTGACCTGGCGGGTCAGACTTGCACAGGGCCTCGAGTCTAACTACTTCTGAGATTGTGGGGGTTTTAGAGAAGAGGAAGGAATCCTCTGTTTCACAGTGTTCGGTAGTATTGGTGGATCTAAAAACTGGGATACTTGAAACCAAGCTTCATGTGTCCAAGTATGAAAGAGATTGTATGAAAGAGATGTAGGAAATCATGTTTCCAGATCATACTTCTTGGCAACTGCATCATTTAGTGCACCAGAGACAACAGGGATCTCAGCTGCCGCATCCGACCCGGATCTCCGCCGCCGACTCGTCTTCCGGCCCTTATTTTCCGACGAATGTAGGTTCCGCTCCGATGGGAGTAATTGATAATGATTTTGATGACTATGATTGCGAAAATGAGGTTACTTGCCGAAACCTTGTGCAATCTTTGGGTGATTTTAGTACTGAGAGAGCATACTCGTAGATGATGGTAGAGGAAAAACCAAATAAGTTGCAGAGGGGAAGGGAGAGAAAGAGGCAGGGCAACTAGGGTTTCAAGCGGGGGGTAAATTAGACAACAAATGTAAGTTTAGCAAATATGTAGGGACCACCGTGTGGAAATATAAAAAAAACGTGTGGAAATATCATTTCCCTAATTAGATCTCTAGATCTCTCTTTGTTTATATTCTTTGCAACTCCATACAAGCAAAGGGTATGAGGTAAAAAGATTCAACGTATTAAAAAGATGAAACAAAGATTTTTTTTTTATTTTCTCCTTTATTTTCTCACATTAACCCTACCATCATTTGTCAAAAGATTTGGGTGAAAACTTCGAGACAAAATGTGTTTTGTGGCATATTCCAACACCCAATATGGCAAAGAGGACCAACTGGATAGTGAAGCTCAAGAAAAATACATTCCTCCCTCTCTACGTAGCTCTCCCTCTCACACAAATGGATAGTTGCATGTACTTTTTTCTCAGACATTATTTTTGGAGTGTTACTCTTTCTTATAACAAATGAGAAGATCACTATACAACGATATGTTTCATCTCCTTTAAAATTAGCGATATATTTGTAAAATAACAGATTTTAAGTTAAAAATTATTTTTTTATATTTATTCCTGTCATTAGAAAGAATTATGTAGCAGTGGCGATATGATAATATACTCAATTCATTAAGAATTGATATATTCATATTTGAAACGGACAAAAAAAGAAAATATATTTCTAATTTTGAAATAGATGGAGTAATTCAGTTGATTTGAATTTTCTTCGAAGAAGTATACAATGCAAACCTGTTCAGATCACGGGAAGAAAATTAATATGCTTTCAAAATGAGAAATGCATTGCTTACTCATGACGATGAGTAGTTAGAAATTTGGTTGCATTGAAGATAACAAGAATATCACAATATTGTGAAATTTTAGCAGTAAGAGTTAAAAAAAAAAAGAAAGAAAGAAAGAGAAAAAATAACTTTCTTGACTATATATATATATATATATATACACACACACACACATACATACATACATACCTGCAGAGATTGATGGATTCATGAACAATGAGGCTTGAAAAATAAGCAGCAAGTAAAATGATGAATTTTCTTGAAGTTGGGGGGAATGAAGCCTGGTCCGAGATCAGTCATTCTGATGTTTGTGTGCTAATTTCAAGTGAATGCATGGTCTCGAACCAGACAGCATCCCCCTCAACATATTATTTTCATATTTCATCTATTCATGATAGAGAGGGAGAGAAAGAGGGGAGAGAGAGGATGTGTTTGGAAATATATATATATATATATATAGCCATGCAATGTTTTTATGGCCACTTTTATATATATATATATATATACACACACACACACGCGAGGAGGAGAATTACAAGTTTCTTGATTTGTTGAGCCAGGATGACACTTTTTCTTACTTTTTATAACCCATTCAAATTATGTTTTTCAGTTTTATATACTTCCTTACCAATTATAAAATCATTATTGTTTTTTAAAGTTAATTTGAATCATTTTTCAAATTTAAAATTGGCATTTATTGTATTGACTAAAATTGAAGAAATTCATGTTAATATTTAATTTGAAAATGTTTTAAATTAACTTAAGAAATCAATAATAATCTTATATTTTAGAGAATGAAAATATTTTAATTTCCCGTGTCTTATAAATAAGTAAATATACAAATATCTTAAGGCCGTGTTTGGTTGCATATGACAGAATAACCAAACACATCCTAAATTTTATTTTATGCTGTGAGAGAGAGTGTGTGAGTTTGGTGGAGGAAGTTAAGAGCATAATCAGTGGTGTCCATTACAAGGTAACATTTGCTGCAATATTATTAATATTATTACAGTACTAGTCAGGTCAACCTTTTTTTAGCATCAATAATAGACTAGAAGGCCCAAAGCTCTTAATGTCCTGTCTCTCAGGGCAAAATATTGCAATGCTTCAGATGTGTTTGTATTATTGCATGAATTGCACCAAAGAGTCTAAATGAGTTGCCATAAGCCAAGCTTTGGGAAGCTTAAACTAATTATTATCAAACTTGACTTGTTTTTCATACGAGTCGATAATGAGCAGAGCTCGGTTCACAGCCCTACCATACAAGGATCAAAAACTAATTTACATGTTAAATATCTTTTTCCAAGTAACTAATTTGATGAACTAAATTTGATTTGGAGCTACTAAACACATTTGAACATAATGAACAGGGTATGTTTGTATTTGAGAGATTCAAATGCTTGCATATTAGGATTCACAAAAAACCCAATAATGAAGTTAACAACTTTTACGTAAGTTTACTGAAGACCTTTAGCCCGAGTGATATTACTCAACCCTTGATAACCATGAGATTGGGAAATCGAGCCTTGACATGTCAATAAAAGATGTCCGAGTGTGTTTAAATTTCAGTCTAAATTAAAAAAAAAAATATATCCCTTTAATGTAAGTTCACTAGGCCAAAGATGTTATTTGATAAGACAAAAATGTTGCATGTCAGATCTCCAAATTGCCACTTTTATAAATATTATAAAAGAAAATACAATGCAAATCACCTATGAGAAGTTTAGCCTCTTCAAACATCAGATTTACAACAAGACAAGAACTCCACATCCATAGGTACGAGCATAACTTACAAATAATTTACACTTATACATTAACATTACACAAACCACTGCAACAAGTCCTTGCAGGTTCATGAAATCAAACATGCATTCCTTTTAAAGCAGCCACAATAAAAACAAGAGAAACTTCTTCTCCCTCTTAAATTAAAAAACTCACCAGAAACTTAGAACTGAACATCCATGTCCATATTCCCCTGTACAGTCATCCTTGGCGAAGTAGACTCATTCATCGCTCATTTCATTTGTTTGGACATGACTTTGTAAGTAGCATTACCATTCTGGATATTATTGTGATCCTTCGTGTCTGTGTTATCAATTGTAGCCCTATCTTTGTAATTGCCGAGACTGTGACGAGTTCCTCGACCACAGACTCCTATCCCTTTCTCTAAACCAGCTGCATCACTGCAGCTCTTCCTTCTGCCCAGCTTTGGTGATTTTGCGCGAGTTGGTGGTGGCTGACATTCAAGCAAGTCAGTTTTTAAAATTCTAGATTGCACTTAGTACATGTAAAGGTCCGTCAACTTGACAAATAAATTTTTGGGTAAGCAGATTTTTGCTTCTAATTAACAATTTAACATCAATGTTACTTCTCTTTTCTGCAAATATGGGAACTTTACACTCAAATGACATCCAAGAAAGCTTTCTTGTAAATAAAGCATGAGAAGCAGGATATCTAGGGTACCTTTTTCAATTCAACTTTTGGTGGTGGTCCATCGTGATAGAAGCTTGGCATTGGGTTTGCCTTAAACGTCAAACTCTTTCGTAGTTGCTTGACAGCTGCTTCTCTCTCTTCCTAAAAGATAGATTAGCGAAAGAAGATAAATATCTATCTCAGGCAAGCAAATGTATTGAAGAATAAGAGGTAGACAGTGGAAGAGAGAATTACTCAAAAGATAATTTATATCTGCAGTCTGCGGAACGGGAATGGAGCTCCATATTTACCAACAAAAGAGATAAAACTTAGAAAGAGAAATGTGATGAGGTACCTTGGTCCTTGCTTCCCACTGAATTTTCTCGGCCTCCAGTGCTTGGTGCTTTTCCTCCAATTTTGTGTAAAACTAATAAATGATAAGAAGCAAAATGAAGAACCGGAAAACAGTTTTTCGTTCTGGTCGAACTTTAGACAAACTCACTGAAGTAGGATTTAAACAAATTTCACATGCAGGAAATTGATGAAACGCTACCTCCTTCCGTCTCTCTGCACGTGTAGTACACCTGAACACTGGAGCTGACGCAGATGTTGTCCTGGGCTTAATAGTCCTTATTGATGCAGCTATACTTTGCATGGTTAAGAATGGCTTAGCAAACTCAAAGGGACAAAAAGGAAATGAAAGGACAATACAAGCACAAGAATCTGAGAGTCATAGCAGAAAAAGGATACGAGGAAGCAACAGAACAAGAGTCATCTTCATGAGGATGCTTCTTGTTATTAGGCTGCAACGGCTTCCGTGCTACCAAGGGTGAGACTAGCTGCCAGGAAACGAGAAAAGCTAACTGGTCAGCGTTCAGCAATAAACAGACATCTAATAAACATAACACTAATAGCTGTGCAACAAGTTCCAAAGTTAGCTCCAGTTTTGAGTCTTTTGACTTTTGAGAAGTTCTGCAATACAAACAAGTGAGGAAGAATGAATAAACATTAAGGGACAACTCATTTTTTGCTTAAAATCAATTGGTAAGTAGTAAGTACTAGTTTTATTGGCTTCTGTAAGTGCAGGAGTGAACATGTTAACGTCCACCATACAGGCCCTACAACTTTAACATATATAAACTGACCATCTAGTAAAAAACACACTAGTATAATTAAATCTGTGAAGCACAAAAATAAATGCAAAAGAACAGAAAGAAAGATTAAAGCATTTTAATCTAGGCTTTGGTAGCAGGTTTTACCTCATTCTGCTTCTTAGAAACTGGGGTATACAAACTGTTTGCACGAGATGATGTTCTCACAGGAGTAACAGCATCAGTTTCAGGTCCAGTAGGACGAGTTCCACATAGAGCACGCTTTTCAGTTGCCAGAGCAAATGGCTGTGGAACAGTGTACTTCGTCTTAACATTTCCAGCAATAGATTTGGTTGCAGGTTTCAGGAAAAATCCTGATTTCTTGCTATTATCCTCTGGATTTTCGGTTTCAGATTTCTTACTATTATCCTCTGGATTTTCTGTTTCAGATTTCTTCTTCTCCTCCAGCAAGCCAGACTCGCATTTTAAGCTCAGTACATCTTGCACCTCCTTCTCTTCAACTTGAAAAGCTTTAGAAATCTCAACTGAGTCTTCAGCTGAGCATTCCTTAACAGCAAACTCGTTAACTTCGGTATTCTCTTTCAGTAATTTAGGTTCTGGATCTCCGCTGATATTCTCACGTGAGTCAAGATCATCATACTGTCTGATAGTTTCGTGATTTGAATCATTGGAAACACTATTTGAATAAACGACATGGTCAGGCTCCTTGTCCATACAAATATCAGTAACTTCCATTCCCATTTTGCTGCACATAAGAAGCAGATATATTACAACTACATCAAAATAGCTTAATTTGGGTGTTTATCGGGGACCAAATTCCTACCAGACATCCAAATGTTTAGTTTCTAGGAAATTTATTTCCTTGTGTTAAAATGAATTTACATAACACCATAATGGAAATGAGCTGCACTCTGAGCAAACACAACTTGGTGAAGAGACAAAACATCATAGAAAAAGAAAAATACAGGAAAAACCAAATGAATAACAACTAAAGATAAGTCAGTTTAATCACAATCAGATAAGTCTAGTCTCATTTCCTCCTAATATTTCAAATCTATGTTCCCTTAATTTATTTATATAAATGATGCTGAGGTAACTAACCTATTCAAAACAAAAGCATCCAAATAATAATATATAGACATAGAAATTTGGGGTTGGGGGGTGGGGGGGTGGGGAAGAGTTCAAACTCCCAAGCCAACTTCAAACTGATTCTTTTGAGAGCAAATAAAGACGGAAATCACGATATTCTTATTGTACATTTTTACTCAGTTAGCAATATTAGCACACAATGAATATAGGGTGCTTGAGGTTGGCTATCAAGAACAAAATACACCATCTCCACAGTTTGGTTGCTGAATAATGTACTGAATATGGTGATTAAACCCCTATTTCTTATTAATCATAACATGAAAATTCCCATCCTCAATCAAATTATCACAGTCAATAATTTCTCCCACTCAAGATTGCAACTTTCCTTCATCTTCTTGCTAATCAAACAAAACCCATCATCCCCTATGTAAGATTATGAGCTTCATTTGTTTTTCGTACCGACATTTCCACATCAACCCAACAATTACTTAACCTTACATTTAGCCCCGGAAAACAAGACCGTTTTCCTAATCAAAACTTAGACACCGACACATATTCACCAAAATATGCAAAAAATCAGCAAACAACTAAATTGCCAAGAGATAAAAAGGGTACATAGATCTATGCACGAATGAATAAATTAAAGTACATTATAATGAATGAACGCAGGACAGATTGAGTGCTACAGAAAGTTTTGACGAAAATGGAAGAGAATTCTTACGAATTTTAGCTTTGATCTCTTCTGCATTTGCTGTGCTTGTGAGTTGGGGCGTTTGTGTCTGCTACAGATAAACATATATACATATATAGAGGGTGCCGTGTAAAAATTAACGGCGTTTAGAGGTTTTGAAACAGATGTCTTGGTAAAAGATTGTTTAGGCGTTTGAGAGATTTTGGAGGTAAAATTTTATGAAATATAGTACTCTCAAATGAAACGATAATTTCTCTTCCGTGTGTTTTGTGGGTGTGAGAAGCAAAAGAAAAAAAGAAAAAGATAATTTAATATTTATGATATTAAAGAAAAGAGAGTAAATTATTTTCTTTTGTGTGTTTTGGATGGAAAATTTAATTTAAAATAGTACATTAATATTTTACCTTTTTGAGAATATGTTTGATAAATTATTATAAGATATTTTTGACACTTTCAAATATTATACAGGTTTTTGATCAATTTCTCAAAATGTTCATATTGGAGAAAAAAAATTGGAAGATTTTTTTTTCCCTTCTCTGTCCTTTTTTGTTCTCAAAAAACTCACGAGCAAAATGGGTAAGCAAAAGTTTTTTTTTTTTTTGAGGTAATTTTCTTAAAGGAGTATTAAATTGACTAATGTTGACACATGCATTGAAATTTGAAACAAATTGGTCATATCCTTCTGTCTTTTATATTTTGGTCATTTTTCAACTTTAAAAAAGTAAATAAAGTGAGTAAATTTGAGCAGAAGAAAAAAAAAGGTATACATGCTGGAGGTGACGTTGCCTAAGTCACATCTACTAGTAAATTATATAATGTAGGTTAGCACCTTTATAACATCAAAAAAGGAAAAATAAAAGTAGCAAAAAAAAAAACAAACGAGCACCTCCTCTCTTTAATCCAAAGTTGGTATAGTCAAATTTAACAATTTAAAAACATATCACATATATTTAGGCATTTAATTTTTTTTTTATATGTTTCTTAAATTGAACTAGAATATATGTACACGATCAACAAATTGAAAAATAAATAATTGAAAAAAGAACGTGATTGAAAATATTTTAATTTTTTTTACGTAATTAGAGCAAAGAATGCAACAATTTGAAACTTCAATATTTGAAATGTTAAATTTTCAAAATGATGTTAATGCATCAACTAAATGAGGTTATAGATAAAGGCCTTCTCTCCTATTAATTATCTAGGTCCCAACTTTGATTAATCATGTTAACCCTTTTGATTTAGCCTTAACACCCTCTATTTAATCAAATCCATCCCCATTTTTAACCTGTTTTGCCCATGCGAATTCTCTCGAATAACATAATATAATATGCCCTTAATTAGTAGCTAGACAAGAATTGATTTTGTCTTCAATTTTTACTAATTATTCCCAAGAAAGATTGCATGAAAATATCATGCACATAATGCCTGCATGCATGTCATCATGTAACATAGTGATTTTACATAATTATAACCACAATGAATTGAAATTAAAGGTGGTCTATGAGCAGTGAGCACTATTCCATATAATATAATATAATGTGAGTAAAACCTTCTGCAAAAAATTATATCGTTACTTTTAATCACGTCTTACTCTCAACCAAAAATGCATTATATATATATATATATGTATATATATATATTAGTTGGAGAGGGACCAAATTAATTCTCTCTTGATTGCCATGCACTAAAATCTTCAATCCTAAGGGAATTTTTCAGTGTGGGTCAATGACCAGTTAAAGATTGTCCATGCCAAATTGCCAACAACGTGATTTCCATCATTATCTCTTCGGCAATTAATTAAGGCCGCACAAATTTCAGTTTTAATAATTTCTCATGCATTGGCAGTGTTATAAAATGATAAAACTTTCACAAAGTTGGTTCTATATATAATTTTACTATGCTGTCACTATTATTATATAAATTATTAACAAATTAAGTTACTATATTTAAGAATTAATATGAATTATGCAAATTTTATAAATAAAACTTTATTTTGAACTTGAGGGTGGAAAATAATTAAATTTGCATCATATTTGGTATGTAACTCATGACTCCTGAGGTAATTAAATTTGATAATAAACTATTCTAAATAGACCAAGCCTGCCTCCTGTTATGTGAACAATTAAGGACAAACTAAAGTTACCTACAACTTTGCAAAGAAGAACCAACTACCAGTACCAAAAGTAAAAGGAAACGAAACTTTAGAATTAAAAAATCCCACTTAATCCCCTCCTTATCAGATTATTGTCGGCAAGCAAATAAAACAAATTTAAATCAGAAAGAAGTTTAACAAGTTGACATTTAAAAATCATCTAAAAATACTATTTATTATAAGATTATTATTTTATAAAATTTGATGAATCATTTTAATTTTAAGTATGAAAATATATTAAATTAATTTTTAAAAATTAATAATGATATTATAATTTAGAACAAAGATGATATTATAGAAGAATAAAGACAACTCAATGATATCTGTTGTTGTTGTTGATTCTCTTTTCATGATTAATTTAGATTTGTCAAGTAATTGCTTATCTTTCATAACAAGAAATTTATATATGTTTATAATATCAAAATATAATTAGTTGTCGAATTTTATATTTTTATCTGAATTTTACTAGGTTGAAGTAGCTGATATTAGGTTGTTTTAATTGTTGTAGCTATTCCAAAAGCGATAGTAATGGCTGAAGTTTTACAGGAAGGAGAACTGGCTAGTAAGACACGTGAGGAACCCTTTTCTTTCTTATGCTTCAATCTCTACAAATTATATATGATTTTTGAGTGTTAGGTTAAATGATATCAAATTTTGGGTTTTGAAACAGAGGTTTTGACATCTAAGGTTTACTATAGGCACAACCTTGAAGGTTAGGTTTACTATAGGCACAACCTTGAAGGCTGAGGTTAGATTACTCAGTACCAAAAGTTGTAGTTAGCTTCTAATTACTGCATTTATCATTTTGCTCATCTTTCTTTCTTTGCTCTGCAGATTCAAATTGGGCTGCGAAGCACTGCGCCTGGGACGACAATGACAAATGCTGCAGCAGAATAGTATCAAAAGAGTTCCCAAAATACTGTAGGATTATGTTGTAGTATTAGTTTTGAGTAGACAATATATCCCAAAAGTAGGCAAGTATATATTAAATTATTGTTTCCAATAATAAAATGTTCCCCATATCTCATAAAAAAGAGTATACAATTTTGACAGTTGTTCTTATTAGTTCCCTCCAATATTTTAAACTTAATATATATATATATATATATATATATATATGTGAAATCCGCATTAAAATTATTATTTGTAAGTTCTCCATTTACATCATACATTTTAATGGCATGTACAGTTTTTTTGTTTTTCAATATTAGCATGTTGATAAGTGCATATTATTCATTTATTTTTATTCCTTTATATCTAGTTTATTGCATGCTTTATTGTGTATATGCACTTATTAGGTTATTTATTGATTTCAGGAGAATTCAGGGTCAAAGATGGAAAAAGATGGAAAATTGGGGCTTAAAATGGCATTTTTGTAATTACTGGGACATAGCCTAGCGCCAGAAGCGCTAGGACCAGCGCTTGCAGCGCTACACAAGCCAGCAGCCACTGCACACTAGCGCCATTGGCGCTCAGCACAGCGCTAGCAGCGCTCGACCATTCATCAGCACAGCGCCAGAAGCGCTACATCAGCGCTATTAGCGCTCGACCCTTCACAAACCAAGCGCCAGCGGCGCTAGGCATTCTGCATAGTGGCGCCAGAAGCGCTCACTCAAGCGCTAGAAGCGCTAGGCTTTGATCAAGCATACTGCATAGCAGCGCTAGAAGCGCTTGGGGCAGCGCCAACGGCGCTAGGTCGTGAATTTTGATGCCAAAGTTAAGCTAAAGGAGGAAAAGGAAGTTGATTAGGAAGAGGATTTCTATTTCAGATTGGATTCTTAATTCTTAGAGACTTAGGATATTATCTTAGGGCTATAAATAGATGTTTTTGGTTTATTACTAGAGAGATCTTGACATCTACGATTGTAACTCTAATAGGAGGAGATTGAAGGCATGTCAGGCTAAACTCTTACTTTCAGTTCTAAGGGATGTTGAACCTTTTTCATAATTAATGGTTTAATCAGGTTTTATTTATTTATTCCTTCTTGCATGAGGTTTATTCTGATAATCTGTTTTAATTGATTATATGTTATTCAATCTTTTGATTTGATCTGGCCAATTGAATTAATTTGATTGATATCATCTGCTAGATTAAGATATAGTATTAAGTAAACGATATTATGTCTGATCATAGGTAGCAATTGATAGTATCTGATTGTGGATAAGCTTTTGGATATTATTAAGATTATTAGAAGGCAAGTTAAATAATTCCTGATTGTGCAATTGTTGCTTGGAATAACCTAATTCTCTCATTCTTTATGCTGCTGTTATATTAAATCTAGACTGATAGTTCTAGGTTATATGATAGTTAGAGTCTCTTGAGGCGATTGTCACATTAGATTTACACATAAGGAGAATTTCGGATAATTAGCGATCGCGGTTATCTAGGGTTATTAATCTCATTGAAGGGTAAATATTAATAAACTTGACTTTTCCCATAATTGTGATAAGGTGATACTGAACTGAAGAACTGAAGCTTTTTATTCATTGATCATTCTTAATTACTTTTGTTAGTTTAGTGAATCAAACTCAAAAACCCCTCATTAATAGAAATAATAGGAATGCTAGAATAAGTAAAAGATTAATTCACTTCTCTGTGGGATCGATCCTTACTTGTCATTATACTAAGTTTTGTGCTAGTAGAGTGTTAGTAAGGTATTAATTTTGGAGTGTAAAACGACAGCTCCCAAATTTTGGCGCCGTTGCCGGGGAAGTGTTATTTATCTTTATTTATTCTTCATTTTATTTTATTTTATTTTTGTTCATTATTGTAGTTTATGACACGATCCTCTCAATCCGGTAATTTGAATTTTGATCCAGAAATTGAGAAAACTGCACGCAGGCTAAGGAAAGAAGCTCGTCAAGCTCGAGGCATCACTGCAGAGTCAGACGAAATTCCATCACCGGGACTCAACATAGCACTTGAGTTACTGTCAAATACATCATCCACCGATTCAGAGAAGGAAGAAGAAATGGCGGTGCCAAATAACAACAGAACACTCAAAGAATTAGCCACTCCCAATCTTAATCAACAACCCTTGTGCATTGAATATCCTACTTTAACTGCTGCTTTTGAACTTAAATCGGGACTAATTCATCTTTTGCCTACTTTTCGTGGTCTCACAGGTGAAGATCCATACAAGCACTTGAAGGAATTCCATGTGGTGTGTTCCACCATGAAGCCACATGGAATAACAGAGGATCAAATCAAGCTAAGGGCATTTCCATTCTCACTGGGAGATCTAGCGAAGGACTGGCTGTACTATCTTCCTTCAGGGTCAATACAGTCATGGAATGACATGAAAAGGCTATTCTTGGAGAAGTACTTTCCTGCTTCAAGAGTTGCCAACATCAGAAAGGAGATATGCGGCATTCGACAGTTCAACGGAGAGACACTGTATGAGTATTGGGAAAGATTTAAAAAATTGTGTTCCAGTTGTCCTCCCCATCAAATAGACGATCAACACCTGATTCAGTACTTTTATGAGGGACTATTACCAATGGATCGGAGTATGATCGATGCTGCAAGTGGAGGAGCACTAGTGGATAAGACACCGGAGGCTGCAAGGACTCTAATTGCAAATATGGCTGCTAATTCTCAGCAGTATGGGACAAGGAATAACCATGCACCTGCAAGAGTGAATGAGATGACCACGAGCAACCTTGAACAACAAATTTCTGATCTAACTGTGCTGGTTAAACAAATGGCTACAGGAAATACACCAGCAGCAAAAGTTTGTGGGATTTGCTTAATGACTGGTCATAGTACCGATTCTTGTCCAACATTGCAAGAGGAAGACATAACACAGCAAGCTAATGCGATGGGGAACTATCAGGCACAACCACAGCGGAAGTATGACCCGTACTCCAATGCTTACAATCCAGGATGGAGGGATCATCCTAATTTGAGTTATGGAGGAAATAGGCCACCAGCGCAAGGTGTATATCCGGTTAGACAACAAGGGTTCCCACAAGGCTCTCAACCAACTCAACCTCAATATCAACCTAGACAGGCAGCTCCTGCAAATCCTGGAACATCTTTGGAAGACATGTTCAAGGCATTCATGACACAGACACAGCAGTTCCAGCAGGAAACAAAAAATTCTGTTCAAGACTTGAGAAATCAGATAGGTCAACTTGCCACCACAGTGGGGAGGTTGGATGCTCAGGGTTCAGGAAAGTTGCCCTCCCAAACAATTGTCAATCCAAGGGAGAATGCTAGTGCGATTACACTAAGGAGTGGAAAGGAGTTGGAAGTACCCAAAACAGTGACGGAAATTGAAAAAGAGGAGGCTAGTGATGAGATAGAGACACCGAGGGAAGTTGTTACCCCATCTACTCCAGTTAAGACTCCACCATTGCCGTTTCCACCTAGAACCCACAAGACTTCAAAGAAGGAGGAAAATGAAAGGGAAATTTTGGAAACCTTCAGGAAGGTAGAGGTAAATATTCCTCTATTGGATGCCATCAAACAAGTGCCCAGGTATGCAAAGTTTTTGAAAGAATTGTGTACTAACAAAAGAAAATTGAAAGATGATGAAAAAATCACTGTAGGAGAGAATGTGTCAGCAGTGCTTCAAAGGAAAATGCCTCCTAAATGTAAAGATCCAGGAATGTTTACAATCCCATGCAGAATAGGTAATACCAGATTTGAGAAAGCCATGTTAGATTTAGGAGCTTCAATAAATGTCATGCCATTGTCTGTATTTGCCTCTTTAAATCTAGGACCTTTGAAACAAACTGGTGTTATCATTCAACTTGCTGATCGTACTAACACTTATCCGCAAGGGGTAATTGAAGATGTCTTAGTGCAGGTTAATCAGCTAATATTTCCTGCAGATTTTTACATTGTGGATATGGAAGATGATAGATCTCCAAATCCTTCACATATCTTGTTAGGGCGACCATTCTTGAAAACAACAAGGACAATGATCGATGTACACAATGGGACCTTGACCATGGAATTTGATGGAGAGAAAATTCAGTTCAATATATATGACGCCATGAGGTACCCTAGTGATGTTGATCATGTTTTTGCCATTGACATCATTGATTCTATAGTGCAGGGATCTTTTGAACAAGACCACAGGGAAAGCTTGGAGATGGCTATTGCTAACAACTTGGACATGGATAAAGAGGAAGAATTTGATCAGAATCAGGAATTGAAGGAAGTTGTGGCTGCATTGCACTCGTTGCCAAAATTCACAGATAAGTATGCAGTTCAATCAATTCAATTGCCTGTTTCTCATAAAAAACAGTTACCTTCTGTGGAGCAAGCTCCAATCTTAGAATTGAAACCCCTACCTGCTCACTTAAAATATGCATATTTAGGGACTAATGAAACGTTACCTGTGATTATTGCTAGCAATCTAACCAAAGTGCAGGAAGAGAAATTGTTGAGAGTCCTAAGGGACCATGTCACAGTGTTTGGCTGGACGATAGCAGATATCAAAGGTATAAGCCCCGCGATGTGCATGCATAGGATTCTTTTGGATGATAGAGCAAAGCCCACGAGAGAAGCACAGCGAAGATTAAATCCACCCATGATGGAGGTAGTCAAGAAAGAGGTGATTAAATTGCTTGATGCAGGCATAATCTACCCCATCTCCGACAGTCAGTGGGTGAGTCCGGTACAGGTAGTTCCGAAGAAGTCTGGAATAACTGTCATCACGAATGACAATAATGAGTTGGTGCCCACACGGATACAAACAGGATGGAGAGTGTGTATTGACTACAGGAAACTAAATGCTGTAACCAGAAAAGATCACTTTCCTCTTCCTTTTATTGATCAAATGCTAGAACGATTAGCGGGGCATACTTATTATTGCTTTCTAGATGGTTTTTCAGGATATATCAGATCGTGTGATTGCACCCGAAGACCAGGAAAAGACCACATTCACGTGTCCATTTGGTACTTTTGCATACCGGAGGATGTCGTTTGGACTATGTAATGCGCCGAGGTACTTTCCAGCGATGCATGGTAAGCATTTTTTCTGATCTTTTGGAAAATTGCATCGAGGTCTTTATGGATGATTTCACAGTACATGGTGATTCTTTGGATTTGTGCTTGGAAAATCTAACGCGTGTGCTAGATAGATGTTTGGAAACTAACCTTGTTCTTAATTGGGAAAAGTGTCACTTTATGGTAGAACAGGGTATAGTGCTTGGTCATGTTGTGTCAGCTAAAGGTTTAGAGGTTGATAAAGCTAAGATAGATATTGTGTCTGCTTTGCCTTACCCTGCTAGTGTGCGGGAGATTCGCTCTTTTCTTGGACATGCAGGTTTCTATCGGCGATTTATCAAAGACTTCTCCAAAATAGCTCTGCCATTATGTAAATTGCTGCAAAAAAGATGTGGAATTCCAGTTTGATGAAACGTGCAAGAAGGCATTTGATATGTTGAAAAGCCTATTTGACTTCCGCACCCGTGATTCAACCGCCAAATTGGAATATTCCCTTTGAAATAATGTGTGATGCAAGCAATTATGCAGTCGGAGCTGTTTTGGGCCAAAGAGTTGACAAAGTTGTCCATGCCATTTATTATGCCTCTAGAACATTGAATGCAGCTCAGATTAACTATCGACAACAGAAAAAGAACTTTTATCTGTTGTTTTTGCTTTAGATAAATTTCGATCTTATTTACTTGGCACTAAAGTTGTAGTTTATTCTGACCATGCAGCTCTCAGGTATTTGTTAACCAAGAAGGACTCTAAACCCAGGATTATCAGATGGATTCTGCTGTTGCAGGAATTTGACTTGGAAATCAAGGATAAGAAGGGAGCAGATAACTTGGTAGCAGATCACTTGAGTCGATTGATGAGAGATGAGGAGGCACTACCTTTGCATGATTCCTTTCCAGATGAGCATCTCTTTTCTATTCAGGAGGAATTGCCTTGGTACGCGAATATTGTTAATTATTTTGGCAAGTGCATTTATTCCCAATGAATTTTCTAAAAACCAGAAGGATAAGCTTAGGAGTGATGCTAGACATTATGTTTGGGATGATCCATATCTGTGGAAAATTTTGTGCTGATCAATAATCCGTAGGTGTGTGCCTAATACCGAAACATTGTCTATTCTACAATTTTTGCCATTCCTATGCTTGTGGAGGTCATTTTGGACCCAAAACGGACTGCTCATAAAAGTTTTTAGAAAGTGGTTTTTATTGGCCAACAATTTTAAAAGACTCATATCTATTTGTAAATCATGTGAGAATTGTCAACGAACAGGTAAACATATCACATAGAAATCAAATGCCACAAAACTCCCATTTTAATTGTTGAGATTTTTGATGTTTGGGGTATTGATTTTATGGGACTTTTCCTGGTTTCTCATGGTAATGTTTACATTCTCTGGCTGTTGGACTATGTTTCTAAATGGGTGGAAGCTAAAGCCACCAGGACTGATGATTCTAAAGTTGTTACAGATTTTGTCAAAACTAATATATTTGTCAGATTTGGAATTCCTAGAGCTATCATCAGCGATAGAGGAACTCACTTTTGCAACAGGATGCTAGCAGCACTTTTTCAGGAAATATAATGTTTTGCATAAGATTTCTACATCTTATCATCCGCAAAGCAATGGTCAAGCTGAAGTATCCAACCGTGAAGTGAAATCGATTTTGGAGAAGGTTGTCAAGCCAAGCAGAAAAGATTGGAGTCTGCGGTTAGAAGATGCATTGTGGGCGTATAGAACTGCATATAAAAACCCCCATTGGTATGTCTCCGTACAGATTGGTTTTTGGGAAGCCATGTCATCTACCCGTGGAATTAGAACACAGAGCTTTTTGGGCAATCAAGCAATGTAATATGAGTTTGGATGAAGCGGGGATGCATAGGAAGTTTCAGTTGCAGGAATTAGAAGAGATGAGGAATGAAGCCTATGAGAGTTCTAGACTATACAAGAATAAAACAAAGGCCTTCCATGACAAGCAGATTTTGAGGAAAGATTTCACCGTTGGCCAACAAGTTCTCCTATTCAATTCGCGGCTGAAGTTATTTCCAGGTAAGTTGCGCTCTCGGTGGGAGGGTCCATTTGTTATTACTAAAGTGTTCTCTCATGGTGCTATAGATATAAAGAATCCAAAGACAGGGAAAGTCTTCAAGGTCACATGGACATAGGCTTGAAACCTTTCCGTGAAGGATTTTCAATGGAGAGTGTGGAGATGATAGACCTCTAGTGGATCGAGAGCTATGAATGATTGAGGAGCATTGATGTCGGGCTAACGACGTTAACCAAATGCGCTGCTTGGGAGGCAACCCAAGACATCAGATTTGCTTTTCTATCCCTTTTTATTTCTTTATTTGTTTTTTTTTTTTTATTATTTTGCTCGTCTTTTGCATGATTATCTTACATTGGGGACAATGTAAGGTTTGAGTGTGGGGGAGGGGTTTAGGTTTAGGTTTAGGTTTAGGTTTAGGTTTAGGTTTAGGTTTAGGTTTAGGTTTAGGTTAATATAGAATAGGTTTTGCTTTTGTTCTAAGTTTGGAAATCTGAGTTGACTTAAATTTTCCAAAAGTTTTTGTGTTGGTCAAGTTTTCAAAGGTTTTTGGTTTAGAATGAAAAATTGATGCTAATTGATAGAATTTGTTTGATGCTGAATTATTGATAAAAGTTGTGATAATGAAGTTAGGACCCATAGTTGACTAATTTAGATTGAGTTGGTATTGCATGAGTACTTGAGTGTGAGATACATGTTTACTTGACTGGGTTAGTTGTGGAGTTGACTATGTGCACTGATTTCATGATTTAGAACTGTTTAACTGCTTATCTTGTTTCCAGGATCATGTGAAGACAAAATCAAGAATTGGAAATTTGAAAAATTGAGAGCAAGAAAAAAATTGAGAAAAAAAAACATAAAAAAAAAAAACATTTTGTCTCAAAAGGAAAACATGTGGTGGGTTGAGATGGAGCGTAAAACGCACTCACCCATAAACACATGCAACGAGATGGAGCGTAAAACGCACTCGTTGGTGAGAAGGAAAGTGAGATGGAGCATAAAATGCACTCACTTAAGAAAAGAATGAGGAAGGTGAAATGGAGCATAAAATGCATTCACCTGAATGAAGAAAAAATGAATGGCACGAAAAAAAACATGTTCTGGTTGTGAGTCAGTGTGCATGGTTGTTGTTCCATATAAACTGAGTTGAGTATCTGTGTTAATCATAGGAGCTGCTTATGTGGTTTCAATTTGATTTAGAGATGTTCAGTGGGGACTGATGGGATTATTGTTATGAATTGATTGATGATGTATAGAATGAATTTCTGTTGATTGGTGTTGGTATTCTTGGATGCTAATTGAATTTGAACCTTTGGGAGCTTGGTTGAATAGAATTCAAATGATTTCATTATAATCTTTGTTTTAGTTTACACGAGGACGTGTAAAGACTAAGTGTGGGGGAATTTGATAAGTGCATATTATTCATTTATTTTTATTCCTTTATATCTAGTTTATTGCATGTTTTATTGTGTATATGCACTTATTAGGTTATTTATTGATTTCAGGAGAATTCAGGGTCAAAGATGGAAAAAGATGGAAAATTGGGGCTTAAAATGGCATTTTTGTAATTACTGGGACATAGCCTAGCGCCAGAAGCGCTAGGACCAGCGCTTGCAGCGCTACACAAGCCAGCAGCCACTGCACACTAGCGCCATTGGCGCTCAGCACAGCGCTAGCAGCGCTTGACCATTCATCAGCACAGCGCCAGAAGCGCTACATCAGCGCTATTAGCGCTCGACCTTCACAAACCAAGCGCCAGCGGCGCTAGGCATTCTGCATAGTGGCGCCCAGAAGCGCTCACTCAAGCGCTAGAAGCGCTAGGCTTTGATCAAGCATACTGCATAGCAGCGCTAGAAGCGCTTGGGGCAGCGCCAACGGCGCTAGGTCGTGAAATTTTTGATGCCAAAGTTAAGCTAAAGGAGGAAAAGGAAGTTGATTAGGAAGAGGATTTCTATTTCAGATTGGATTCTTAATTCTTAGAGACTTAGGATATTATCTTAGGGCTATAAATAGATGTTTTTGGTTTATTACTAGAGAGATCTTGACATCTACGATTGTAACTCTAATAGGAGGAGATTGAAGGCATGTCAGGCTAAACTCTTACTTTCAGTTCTAAGGGATGTTGAACCTTTTTCATAATTAATGGTTTAAATCAGGTTTTTATTTATTTATTCCTTCTTGCATGAGGTTTATTCTGATAATCTGTTTTAATTGATTATATGTTATTCAATCTTTTGATTTGATCTGGCCAATTGAATTAATTTGATTGATATCATCTGCTAGATTAAGATATAGTATTAAAGTAAACGATATTATGTTCTGATCATAGGTAGCAATTGATAGTATCTGATTGTGGATAAGCTTTTGGATATTATTAAGATTATTAGAAGGCAAGTTAAATAATTCCTGATTGTGCAATTGTTGCTTGGAATAACCTAATTCTCTCATTTCTTTATGCTGCTGTTATATTAAATCTAGACTGATAGTTCTAGGTTATATGATAGTTAGAGTCTCTTGAGGCGATTGTCACATTAGATTTACACATAAGGAGAATTTCGGATAATTAGCGATCGCGGTTATCTAGGGTTATTAATCTCATTGAAGGGTAAATATTAATAAACTTGACTTTTCCCATAATTGTGATAAGGTGATACTGAACTGAAGAACTGAAGCTTTTTATTCATTGATCATTCTTAATTACTTTTGTTAGTTTAGTGAATCAAACTCAAAAACCCCTCATTAATAGAAATAATAGGAATGCTAGAATAAGTAAAAGATTAATTCACTTCTCTGTGGGATCGATCCTTACTTGTCATTATACTAAGTTTTGTGCTAGTAGAGTGTTAGTAAGGTATTAATTTTGGAGTGTAAAACGACAGCTCCCACATGTAGATAGCATGAAAATAGTGAAAAATGTGTTTATCGTGTACTTCAAATTTTTTTGATTAATTTTCATTAGTTATAAATGCCTTCACATACTAATTAAATTTGTTGCAAAGCTTTCTAATTTGATTAATATGTGGATCTTTTATCTTTATAGGCTCTTATTTGAAACAGCAATAGGCACTTCCCTAATCAATGATTAGCATGTAAATGCGATGTACTTTTATTTATATAAATCAACTTGGCTTAGCGTTCTATAGAATAGCAAATGGTGGTTTATATTAGCAAATTAAATCTTCTATAAAACTTATTTTTTTGCATTTATTTATAAGTAATGAGTAATTTCCTTATAAACTTTTATTTATATAAAACGAGGGTCAAGGATGTACTTTTATTTATATAAAATGACTTATAAATTTTTTGCAATTGAGAGTGTGGTAAGTTCTTCCAATTCACTCCAAATTTTTTAGAGGAATATATATAGTCGTGGAGGTACAAGGAGTTTCTACTTCCTAAATCCTACCCTGTTGAAGTTTAAATGCTTAGATTGATTTCTGGTACTTATACCACCATTAGTATCCATCGTTTTGTGTTGTAATCCACAGTTGGTTTGCATTCTTTAAAACTGCTATATAACCTTTCATCTTTAGAAAGAAACAGTAATTGGAGCAGAGAGCCAAAAATTTTGGAGTTCATACCATGCTTTTTTCTAACTTTGATGGTAGTTTACACATAACACAGACTTTACACGTAAAATAGACTTTGATGGTAACCTGTTCATTCAGTATGCTAGTATCCCGCTTTAAGTGATTTCAATCGCCCAAAATGTGAGAAATTAGATAACATCCTATCCCATCAACTATGTTTTGTCATTTCTAAAGTAATTTGATGATGAATTATAATTTCAAGCAGAAAGGTTGAGATCTATAATCACCCTTTCGAGCTCGAGGTATCAAATGACCTTATAGATGATAACAAATGGTCTAAAGAAATAACTGGTAAATCATGAGATAAAATAGTCCCTAATTGTGTTAAATTAGTACAAAGATTTTTATCTCATCCATTATTTTTGCAAACAAATCGTTTATACCAAAATTGATTAATTTGATACCGAACTAGCCCAATCCCGGCGATGCGAAATCCTAAGATAACACGTCAACAGTATAAAATCATGCTTGACCAAAGGAAGATAATAGAGTGTACCACATTCATCGCAAAATGAATGATTTACTCGAGAAATTACACACAAGTATGGCTTCAAGCAAAAGATAGACGAGGAAACTTTACCAGAGGGAGATAATTTTGAATACTCGTACTGTTTAATTAATTTATAAACACAAGTAACACATACCAATATAGTTATATACCTGCAATCGCTTCAGAACTTACGCAAAAGGCAGATGCCTTTAACTAACCTAAATAACACTGACTGCAGAAAAGCGGTTGATGCTTAAATCCCCTCATATATGTGTGTGTGGAACCACAAACAGGTAATGCACTAACAAAAGCTCAATCAACAACGAAACTCAATAATCCATTTGTATAATTATTCAGCCCAAAATATAAAGCCTTAAGAATGCAATCTCACACAATCCAACAAAGGTTCAATATCTCTGAAATAGTGAAATTTGAACCACGAAAGGTTTATTTTTCTTAAAACTCCGTAAATTCAAGATTTCTGTGAATCCCTTATGTCATAAAGCTCATTTCTATTTTAAAAAGCTTGAACTCCTACTGGGCAATAGAATGCAATAAGTAACCATAAGATTAGTTTTTTGACTACATAAGTACTATATTTCAAGCAAAATAAGTAACATAGAGAACCGCATTTCATAACTAAAAATATCATTCCCATTATTTAGCAAATAAACAAAGTTTTCATAGTGCCACTCAATTCACAGTTTCATTGCAATTCATAGTGCCACTCAATATCATTTTCCACTCAATTCGTTATTCTGGTTAGGAACTCATTGATGTAATTTTGTACCTCATTTTTGATTGAGTTATTTATTTATTTCGAGAATGTAGTTGATAGTTGAATAGTAATAGTAAAGGAACAGATTTTTGGTTGTGAATCTAATCTTTGTATTATTAATTTGTTGTAGTGGAGGATGTAAAAGGATGGTTCCTGCAGCTGTGATCGGTATGCACGATTGCGGAACGAAAGAGAGATTGCAGCGAATTTAGGTATGTATATTTACTGCTTGTTCACCGATTTGGATGCCCTTGTTAGATTGTTTGTGTATTTAATTATTATTTTTTTTTTAAAATTTTGAATAAAGGCTTAGGATTCTCTTTTTGAAATGGGTTTTTATCAATATAGGCTCGTTAAAAATTAATTTATGATATTGGCTTCTTTTTAATTGGAATTTCAAG
Organism: Aralia elata; assembly: GCA_034770075.1. Classification (NCBI taxonomy): domain Eukaryota; kingdom Viridiplantae; phylum Streptophyta; class Magnoliopsida; order Apiales; family Araliaceae; genus Aralia; species Aralia elata. The sequence continues at coordinate 11,084,793 of CM068384.1, forward strand.
ATTAATAGACTTCTCTGATGAAGATTAATTTTGTTTTCTTTTTCTTGCACATTTATGACATGAAAGGCTGTTGATTCTTGTTTGAATCGATAGAAATTAGATTATGATATTGGGTTCTTTTCAATTGGAATTTTAATCCTTGCTTTGCTTCTTTGATTAAGATTAATACTGTTCTTGCTCTGCTTCTTTGATGAAGTTAATACTGTTATTGCTCTGCTTCTTGGATGAACATTTATGACATGAAAGGGTGTGTATTCTTCATTCTTGTTTTGATAGAAAGTATATGGGTTTTGTGGCACACTTGTTGAATAAGTTTTGATATTGGGTTGTTTATTTGGAATTTGGATCCTTGCTCTATATCTTGAATGAAAATTAATTATGTGCTTGTATGATTCTTTTATCAATGGAAGATGGCATGAAATTAAATGGGGGCAGATTTTTCAATTTTCTTGCTGACTTGTAAGTACATTGTGTAATTTAATCTGCTTTATTTCCTTTGCCAATGCAGATGCACTTCAAAATTGATGCTGATGTTGAAATTTGTGCCTTGGGAACGGGTATGTGCTGCTCTTGATTCTCTTTTCATGATTAATTCGGATTTGTCAAGTAACTGCTTATCCTTCATGACAAAAAAAAATATAATATAGTTGATACTGGGTTGTTTAATTGTTGCAGTTATTCCAAAAGCTATACACATCTGTGCGGTTTTACAGGAACTTGGACTGGCTACTAAGACACGTGAGGAACCTTTTCTTTCTTATGCTTGAAAATCTCTAAATTATGAATTTTGATTGTTTGTAAAGTGATATCAAATTTTGGGGTTTTGAAACAGAGGTTTTGACGTCTACTGTTGTTGTTATGGTCAATGTGGTAGGCAGTGTAGTTTACCAGGCTAAGGTCAGTATTCTCATCTTCCTTTATTTGCTCTGCAGATTGAAATTTTGATGAGGAAGACTAATGGTGGTAATCAAATGAATGTCCCTACCCCTGTCTACTACCTATATGTTCCTGTTTGTAACTATATGTCAGTCACCGACAACCTAAATGGCCTTGCTTCATTTTCCATTTTCGAATTAATTATGATATTGGGTTGTATTTTTGGATCCCTTCTCTACTTTTTGGATGAAGATTAATTATGTTGTTATGGATTTTTCGATGACATGAAATGGGAACAGATTAATTATTTTAGTTTAATATTTTGCTAATGCAGATGCACTTGAATAATCATCCTGATATTCAACTTACTGCCCTGGGAACAACTTACTGCCCTGGGAATGGGTAAATGCTGTTCTTCAATCTCTTTTCATGATTAATTTGCTTTTGCATTCATAAAGTAAATTTAATTACTGATGATGACAAAAAATATATTACAAGTTACTGAATTTTAGTTTGTAGCATTTCTTAGTCTTCCATTCAAGGAAACATTTTTTTTTGTAATTCTTGCAGCCATTCCAATTGCAATTAAAATTGCTGATATTTTAGAGAAAACAAGATTGGCTGTTAAGACAGGTAAATTTTAGTTTTTGTTTGATAATATGCTTGACATTCTGATTTTTGACTGCTAGTTGAGTGATACCAAATTTTTGGGTTTTGACACAGGTTACTGTTTGTTTCACGGATTGGATTACTCAGTGTCAAAAGTTTTAGTTAGCCACTCACTCCTTTATCATTTTGATCATCTTTCTTTCTTTTCTCCACCAGATTCAAATTGGGCTGCGAAGGATTGCTTAACACAAATGTATTAAACTTTAGTTTTGGGTAGACAGCATATCCCAAGAGTAGCCAAGTATGCAACTTTCTGCTTTGCTGTTTGGTGTTTCATACAAGCTTCTAGTAATTTGCTTTGGTGGGTAGTTTCTAGTTGATGTACAGGAGGAGAGATGCTCAATAACTAAAGTTATGTGTCTAAATGAGCCGTGGCAAAATGAGCTTCATGCCAACCAGAACGCCTTCAACGACTACATGAATATTATCAAAGTGACTTTCTTCATTTTTTTTATTAGTTCCCTCCAATATTTTATACTTAATATATATATATATATATATATGAAATCCGCATTAAAATTATTTTTCGTAAGTTCTCCATTTACATCATACATTTCGATGGCATGTATAAAGATAAGACATTCACAGTTTTTTTGTTTTTCAATAGTAGCATGTAGATAGCATGAAAATAGTGAGAAATGTGTTTATCGTGTACTTCAAATTTTTTTGATTAATTTTCATTAGTTATAAATGTCTTCACATACTAATTAGATTTGTTGTAAAGCTTACTAATTTGATTAATATGTGGATCTTTTATCTTTATAGGCTCTTATCTGAAACAGCACTTCCCTAATCAATGATTAGCATGTAAATGCGATGTACTTTTATTTATATAAATCAACTTGGCTTGGCGTTCTATAGAATAGCAAATTAAATTAAATAGCAAATGGTGGTTTATATTAGCAAATTAAATCTTCTATAAAACTTATTTTTTTGCATTTATTTATAAGTAATGAGTCATTTCCGTATAAACTTTTATTTATATAAAATGAGGGTCAAGGATGTACTTTTATTTATATAAAATGACTTATAAATTTTTTGCAATTGAGAGTGTGGTAAGTTCTTCCGATTCACTCCAAATTTTTTAGAGGAGTATATATAGTCGTGGAGGTACAAGGAGTTTCTACTTCCTAAATCCTACCCTGTTGAAGTTTAAATGCTTAGATTGATTTCTGGTACTTATACCACCATTAGTATCCATCGTTTTGTTTTGTAATCCACAGTTGGTTTGCATTCTTTAAAAGTGCTATATAACCTTTCATCTTTAGAAAGAAAGAGTAATTGGAGCAGAGAGCCAAAAATTTTGGAGTTCAAAAAAACTTCAATACCATGCTCTTTTCTAACTTTGATGGTAGTTTACACATAACACAGACTTTACACGTAAAATAGACTTTGATAGTAATGAGAAATCTCCAAATGAATGTACCCCCAAGCAATGATATTGGAGATTGATGAGATGGTGACTGCATTTAGTATTAACATATCTCTTCATGAAGTTGCATCAAATCATGGCAGAGTTCTATGATAAATGGCGATATCAAAAAGATCATTACCAGGTCACTTCGTGTGTATAGAAGCAAACTTTGCTGACTTTGGCCTCCCAGACCAATATACTTCCTAACCTGTTCATTCAGTATGCTAGTATCCCGCTTTAAGTGATTTCAACAACCCAAAATGTGAGAAACTTAGTACATTAAGAACTTCAATAGCTAGAAGTTTGAAACAATATAATGCAACAATTAATATTTTGAAAAGGAGTGTTATCACCAAGGGCGGAGCCAGGAATTTTTTCTGGCCTGGGCTACCGCGCGGTCAAAAAACTTATGATCTTATAAATAATTTGACGGGGGGTTCGGAGGCTGAGCTCCCGAGGCAATTTTTTTTAAATAATTTTATATTTTTCGGCCAGTTACATATGTAAAATATGTATTTAATTACAATATTGTTAATATTACAAATAATAACATTATATATATATATATGCATACACTCCTTATTGACCCCTAATATTCTTTTCTGATCACAAATTTGTTAATAAATATTTAAATTCCTTATGTTATGAAAATAATCTAAATTACATATGACATATTAAATAAATTACAACAACAAAAAATCATTAAAAAAACTCCTCTATTAGAATTGGTTTATGAAATTTTTGTTTTGCTCCCTCCAAATCTCCTCTATTAATCTGCTCCCTTAAGTTTATTAAGTTACATATTTTCCCCTAACTTTGGATGCAGTGGGTCTAGTGGCGGAGATCTAGAAACTAGAAGTAGAAGATGAATGAAAAGTTGAAGCAGAAGCTCTGCACCATACAGGGGAAATGTCAAATGAGCTTGTCTTGGATTTAGAATTAGTTTATGAAATTTTTGTTTTGCTCCCTCCAAGTATAGTTCCTCTATTAATCAGCCTCCTTAAGTTTATTAAGTTACATATTTGGCCCTAGCTTTTACCTATAAAAAAAAAAATTCACCTGGGCTACAGCCCACCTTAGCCCATGTGTACCTCCGTCCTTGGTTATCACCATTGCAGTATTGTAATGATGTATATGTTGGATTTTTGCTATAAAAATCCTATTTATCTATTTATTTAATGTTTATTTATTTGTGTTGGACATTGATTTATTAATAAAGGTACATCATTCATCATTCATTAAATGATCATTTAGTTTGTTTATATATATCTCCATATTATATATGTTATGATTTATGTGTATAAATAAATGTTATACACAGAAGATATAAATCATATGTAATATATAAATAAAGAAATAATGGTTTATAACCTAGGATAATTTGGAGATATTATCATCTAGGTTATAATGCTTTAACAGAGATGATTTATCTTGATCATAGAAGTTAGACTTCTAGTTAAAGTACTAGTGCATTAAACGGATTATGTGACAATATTTTGTTTATAAAATATTTTCACATAAATACTAATTTTTAAAATTTCTTAATTTTGAGAATGGAGTGAATATTAAGTTTTTGTGTTTGAATTAGCTTCCTACACTTTAAGATGATTCAGTAGTTGTATGCCTAAATTATACTCTGCTCCATAAAAAGAGTTTATTTATCACACAAAAAAAAATTGCCGGTTTGCAAGAACAGAAGAGAACCACTCCTGCAAATGGGAATTCAACTTTAATTGCTTATAAAGAACTCCATGTTTGAATAACCCACATCTGATTCCTTTAAGGCATGGATTCAAAAGTTAACATCCCTCTTTGTTTATATTTTACACAAGTTATATAGCTAGTGGAGTTAATTTTTGTACATTTGTTATCATATTTTACATAATGTTATATTATATTGTGGTCCCTTTTAATATTGTCTTGAAGGTAAGTTAGCGCTCAACAGTTGCTTCACAATAAAATTGCATCATGGAGGTCAATTTTCTAAGGATGATACTGAATACATAAGAGGCAAAGTGAATTATATTGATTATTGCAACTTTTAAACTACAACAATGACTGACTTGAATCATATGGCTTACTTGTTGGGGCACAAAGGGATCTTTAGTTTCTACCACAAACAACCTACAACTTATCAAATGGACTGTTTACAAACTGATGAAGATGTTGCAGGTCTTAAAAATTTTATTCTTGAAAATTATGAAGTCGAAATTTATTTGAGGACTTTCGAGATATTACATGCAATAACTAGGATGCAACAAAGCCAGCTAACACAACCCTCATTTGGGAATGAAGATGTGATATATCTTGATGAGAATGCGGGCTTGAGGGATATCAATAAAGATGAATCTGAGTATGATGATGATGAATTTGACGATAGTAAAAACGAAAATTGTGAGCTTCAAAATGAAGAAGCAGATTTTAAAGATGGTGAGTTTGAATATGAAGATCCAAAAAATACAAAGAATGTAAGAAATGCTGAAAATGAAGATGCAGAACTTAACTATGCAGAAGATGAACACGACGACGATAGTGATGCTTCATATATACATTTGGACGATAGCAATTTTGAAAATGATGAAGATGATGATAAAATCTATGATGCACATGTCACCAAAGGAATTGAAGTTGATGGGATTGAGAGACCTGGAAAGGGCAAACCATTGATAAATGATGATGATGTTGTTCTTGATAGTGGCTGCTAAATTGGAAGTGTCAATAAGCAGCAAAATGATGGTGTGAAGACTAAGAGTAGGAAAAGAAAAGCTGGGATAGGAAACTATGTTGGGGATGATACTTGTGATGAACCAGTGTATAGCTCAGATGAGATGCCGCTATACAGGGACAATGATGATGAATATCCTTCATTTCCAGTTTATGATCCAAAGATGCACATGTTAGATCCTATAGAACCAAATTTTGAGGTATGGATGCTTTTTAAAGATAACAAAGCATTCAAGGAAGCTGTGAAGTGGCATTCAATTGTTATTAGAAGAACATTTAAATTGACAAAAAATGAGAAATTCAGAATCTGATTTAGATGTCAACCTGCTTCAGGCTGTCCTTGGAAGATATTTGCATCGCAATACAAAGTTGGGGAAGACACTGTCCGAGTGAAAAGGTTTATACCCTTCCATGGTAGTTGTACTGGAGAGTCTACAAACAAATTTATGACTGCAGATTGGTTGGCGCATAACTACTTGGAGGATTATATAATTTATCCAAAGATGAATGTGGGTGAGTTTTAAAAAACAGTTTTAGCAAAGCATCAACTAGATGTCTCTATTCATAAGGCATATAGGGTGAAAAGGAAGGCCCAAAATATTATTGAGGGTACTATTGCTGAGCAATTTGCAAATCTTTATAACTATGTGGAAGAGTTGAAAGAGAAGAATCCAGGTAGTACTGTTGTATTAGATATTGCACATTGTACTTTAGCTACTGGAAAACTAGTATTTGAAAGAATGTATGTTTGTTTGGGTGCGTGTAAGGAAGGTTTCAAACATTGCAGGCCATTAATAGGGTTAAACGGTTGCTTCTTAAAGGTGCCTTATGGAGGAGTATTGCTTACTGCGATTGCTATATATGGGAATAATAATATATTTCCCATAGCATGGGTTGCTGTTGAAGGGGGAAATAAAGCATCATGGACTTGGTTTTTGGAGATTTTAAAGGAGGATGTAAACATTGTAAATGAGAGTGGTTATACATTTATCTCAGACAAACAAAAATGCCATATTAGAGCATTTGAAGATGTTAGTCCATTGTCTAATCATAGATTTTATTTTATTCACATGTATAACAACTTCAGAATTGCAGGTCATAGAGGATTGACACATAGAGAGAAATTATAGGATTGTGCCAAAGCAACCACCAAAGGTACTTTTCAGCTAGCAATCAAAGCATTGAAGACAATGAATGCCAAAGTATGTTCTTGGCTTGATGACAAGGACCCTGTGCATTGGACTAGGGCATATTTTAGTAGTTTTCCCAAATGTGATATGTTTTGCAATAATTTATGTGAAGTTTTTAACAGCAAAATTGGAGGGCCAAGAGGTAAACCAATACTTGGGCTAATGGAAGGACTTAGGGACTACTGTATGAAGAGGATGCAGGAAGGAAGGGATAGATCAGGCAAGTAGAATTCTAAAAGGATTTGTCCATCTATAGTTGAGAAGTTAGAATGCTTGAAGGTTGATTCTAGAGCTTGCATTGCAATTTATGCTGGATATGATAAATATCAAGTGACTGAAACATTTGGTTCTCAGTTTTCAGTTAACTTATATACAAAGGAGTGCACATGTAGGAAATGGCAGTTGAATGGCATACCTTGTTGCCATGGGATTAGAGCCATATTTTACAATGATCAGGATCCACTAGATTATGTGCATGAGTGGTATGACGTTGAGACTTATAGACAGACATATGTTGGAATCATTAATCATATACCTTCATCAGAATTTTAGAAAAAAGCAGAACCTACCACATATGTTACCCCCTGCATACACTATCAAACTTGGCAGGCCACAAAGTGTTAGGAGGAAGAGCCAAGGAGAGGTTGAAGGAGGTGCAAATCCAACTAGACTTAAGAGAAGGCCGTACAAGGTGAGGTGCAAAAGGTGTGGTGAATATGGCCACAACAAAAAAGGGTGCAAGATGCCAATAACACCGGAAGGTCAAGGAAATGAACATTATGGAAATACCAGGGAACCAGCTCAAGGCATTAGAAAACAAAAATTGCCAATAAGTATATTTATTTTATAATGACATTATAGTTTGTACTTAAATATATATATATATATATATATATATATATATATTTCTGATCTTATATGCATGTAGGTAAAAAGGCCTAAAGAAACATGGGTCCCTAAGTCTAAACCTCCACCATATAAAAAATCACGGGTGCCTCCTAGAGCTACATTAGCTACATCTACAAGGGTAATATTACTAATTATAATTATATTTACCATTGTTTTCATTTGCTTGTCCTTGATTACCATTTTAAATGAATTTGTGTAGATTCCAAATGAGTCACTACTGCCACCACCAACGAGGGTGTATAATTTGAATGCAACTGAGCCATTATCCGCTACATCTAAACAAGTAATGCCATTTTATCATTACATTGTATTTTTTTTGAATGTCATCTCTAATTTATATTCACATAACTTGATGTGTAGTTTGCTGGAGTGGAGAACCAAAAAGCAATAATTGAAGGTTGCAAGGAAGTGGTGATTAAGGGTTGCAAAAAGACAATAAATAAATAGTTTATTATGTGTTTGGTGTTCGTTAAGAAATACTTCAAATATTTGGGTATTAATTTGTAATATTTTTTGCCATTAAATTATTATTGGTATCAATAGTTTAAGTTATTTAAAGTGATAGTAAACACTTTCGATTTGTTTATGGAACAATGTATTTCCCACAGTTGCAATATTTTTGGTCACTAAGATTTGTGGCAATTCAATTGCAATGATACATATTTTTGGTCACTGAGATTTGTGGCAATTTAGTTGCAATGATACGGCCTAATATATTTCTCACAGTTGTAATATATTTCCCATGTTAATGACCAATACTTGGTCACTGAGATTTGTGACAATTCAGATTTATAATGTTCATATTAACTAGTTCTTTATGCTTTCTATTTGGGACCATATTGTGGCCTCTGTTTTCTATATGTGAAGATCGAATTTGTCAGTATCCTGGAAACACCCCCTCCCACCCAATCCATTTGTTTTGGAAGAGAAATGGCAGAGAAATTAGAATTTATTATGTTTGCATGCTGATGAAAGAGATTGTAACTGAGACTTGAGTAATACTAGTGTCAGTACGTGGTCCTTCCTCCAGACAGGGCGGTTCATTTTGGAGGAAAGAAATTGTGCTTTCCCTCTCATTTCCTTTTCCCTTTTTGTCATGCCCATTATGATAAGTTCCGATTTTACTCCTCATGGACAACACGCTAAAGTACTATTTAGGGTGTATTTGGATATATTGTGTCAGAGTTCGATTAGAATTGAATTCCTTTACTATTGGAAAGCGTTTCTCAATGTCAGTTTGCAATGTCGAAATTTAAACCTAGACCCGCAGAATCTCCTTCTCTCTCTCGAGTTCTACCTTTTCTCGCAGATAGACGAATTGTACATCGAATGCCAGAGTTTAATTCGGTATTGGCTGTGACTTCGGCATCGATTAGGACCAATTCCTCGAGAGACGGACAAACTTTGCCGGAACCTCGACCGGCTATATATCCGGAATCTGAGGCTGTGGATCCAGGATCGGAGGCTATAAATTCGGCATCGGAGGCTCTAGTTTCAGTGATGTCGGTACACTCATTGTCGACGGTTATGGATTCATTTCAATCACGCGAGGAGAACGACGGAACAGGTGCCGGTGTTGTTCTTTACTTTCGTACATGCTTTGATAAATCTTCCCCAGTTGAAGAAAGTACCCACTGGTACGCCTTTTCCCTTGAAGATAGCTCTTCAAACCCTAACCCTCCATCAGACGACTTTTGTCTTCCCGACTACCCCACCCCTCCTAAGATACTTCAACCATTTTCTAAAACCTACCAGTCTAGGTCGTCTCGTGCTGTTGGATTAGGATGCTTTATATATGTATTAGGGGGTAGATTATATGTGAAGGGAGAGAGGGAATTCAACCAGTCTAATAAGGTGTATAGGTATAACACTACAAAGCTGAATGCGACGGAGTGGGAGGAGGTAGCTCCCATGAATATGGAGAGAGCCCAATTTTCTTCTGCTGTTTTGGATGGAAAGATATACGTCCAAGGCGGCTTGAATGAGGTTACTGAGATTGATGAAATTTGTACAAATTGGGTTGAGTATTTTGATCCGGAAATTGGCCGCTGGGAGATTTTACCATCTGTAAAATTTCAAGGGAAGTCTTTGCCACTTTTTGATGTATTGAATCCCACTGTTGGCTATGATTATTTTAGCAACCGCAAATATGATGAGGGTTATTTTATCTATACCGTGACACCTTTAGGACCCTATGAGCTTGTGTTTTCATCTGAGAAATCCCATTTCCCGTCCTATGTTTATAATATACGTGACGGTTCTCTGGTTGAGATGGAAGGAGAAAAAGACTTCATGAAATTTCCCCCCTATGAGCCTCCTATTGTGCTCGGACGGACACGTTATTACATGGAGGACTTTGGTAACCTTGTTGGCTATCGGTTTGATAAATTTTGTTGGGTAAAAAACTCCCAGACCTCTGTCTTTAGTGATTGGAAATTCCCAGAAGATTTTCTGCAGCATTATTTTTATATCGTGCCCCGTGCAGATGGGTCATCCATTGCTTCCCAGGGCAATCAGTTTTATGTTCTATTGGTCAATCATTTACATAATAGCTATTGTGAGATCAGGTGTAAATGTCTTGTTATTTCGCATGACATAGAGACACCTGCAAGCAATTTGGAAGAACCCTTAGAGCAGTTAGATGTCCGCATCAAGCCAAGCATCAGTCGATTTATTACTTTCGGGGAGAACCTGCTAGATGGCTTGTTGCTGTAAGTATTGATACGCGTCTTTTTATCCAATTTGAATTTTTTTCTCTTTTTTTTATTGTTCATCCTTATTATGTTTTGTTTTCACAGTTAATTTCTTTCATGGTTTGTAGGTTTTCTATGCCTGTATCCCTACTACTCCATTGAACTTACTTTTTGACTAATGCCAATTCTTTGCTAAGATTTTCCGTAGGCAACTCCTCGTCTTGTTTTGTGGGGAGTGTGGTTGTTATCTTTTGGTCGCTCGTGTTCCTTTGAAAATCGCTTAATTTTAGACCAGTCGGCTAGCATAAATCTTTATATCACAATGAACTGGGCAACTTACTGTTTTACTTGTTTTTGTTAGAACTGATACTACCTTATGTGCTCTTAAGACGCTAACGTTTAATCTTAAGTTAACCAAAAAATTGGTTACTATACTTTGGCCAGTTGACAGAAGATGAATGGTGTTCTATGATAGTCACCTTACCTTGCGTAGTTACGTGTATTCCTGGTCTTATGCGGAAGCTGAATTGTGTTCTATCATAGTCACTTAACTTATAATAGGAAGTCTGTATTTTCTGATTGATAGAACTACTCACTTGTTTTGCTATAAATTTTAGAATTGAATTTTAATTTACAATTCTACTTAAAATGTGATGATTGAGTTGCAAGTCGCATCCTATGTTTACTTAATTAAAAAGTTGGTGTATACACTACTATTAGCGCAGTTGTTAAGAGCATTAACAAAGCTTTGATGTGTTCTTCTTGTTGCTTTATGTTTCTGAATAAGTTTCACTCTGATTCTTAAGTTTTGCTATATACTTGTAGACTAAAGTCTAGTACGCAGTCTACAATTTGACTGAAAAATTGATGTGTACCCTAAATTTTTTGTAGCAATTAAAAGCATCCTAAATGGCTAAATTCAATTTCGCATACAAAATGTACCCTCCTCTGCAGACATTTCCAGCTATTTCCGGAGAGGGAGTAGCGTGATTTAAATGACGGCTTTTATGTCAAAAACATTAATGATACAACCAAACCATCAGCGTATCCAAAACCTAATCTCCTCCTCTCTACCTTTCGTCTACCTCTTCTATTTGTCCTCTCTCTATCCTCTTCTTTCATGAACGTCAACTCCGGTTCAACGCCAGGTTTCAATAGCCCATCTCCATCAACAGTTGGCCAAACTCAACCACAGCCAAAAAAGGCTCTTCAGAATCTCAGATGAAAGTTTGATAAACAATTACAAGGAAACCAATGAGACCTGATTTGGTTGAGTGTTACCTCAGTTCTGCGCTTATGTAGTAGTACCCTACTGAATCGAGCCAAGTTTTAGCTTTATGATGAATCTGGTATGGCTTTGGCTGCTGTTTCGCTATTGTCTAGCCTAATCTGCACTATTTTTGAATTTTTAATAATTCAGGGATTTCAATCTCAAGCATAAGGTTATTGGGGTGTTTGAAGGTGCTTTTTCAAAGATTGTTTCCCACTGTTGCAACAGGATGAGGAGAATTGATTTCTGGAGTGATTAATCAAGGCCGAATCTGCTCAGAATTGCTGGCTAGACAAAGCCTAGTGGTTTCTCAATACTAATGAAGGGTTTGATATGGATTTTAGATGGACTTTTTGGCAAAAATCCCTACCACACAACGTGGATAATTAATTGTTTTGGGCTGAATTTTGAAGTGATTTTTATGGTTGTTAATGTGATGTAGGACAGGTTTAGAAATATAGATTAAGACGAGGAAGACTGGTGATAGAGAATTTATCAACGCACGGAACCGGTAGAAGCACACATAAACATAAGTACATAACACAAAGCTTTAGTTTCAATCGATAATTATTCAACTTTGAAACATAATGAAGGATTATGATATTTATATGGAAAACCTAAAACTTGTAGAATATGTAAAAACCTTAATTTAAAAAGGAAACAACTCGTAGTTATATTCTACTACTATAATTAAACTTATAGAATAATCTAACTAATATAATAAATAAAATTTCCTAATTACAATAAATATCTCTAAATGACAATATAAAATAATAAGTTTTAATCTTCTTATCTTGCTACGCATCATTCCATGAGTTTTATAATAATTACATAAGAAACCACGGTTAGAGAGTCTTCCATCAAAACATGTGCATCTTATGCTCAAGTTCCATAAGAACAATTTTTTGGAACCACCACAACACAATAAAGAATTTTGATGCAACCACTATCTTTGAGAAAATCAACATGGTTCACCATCTCCAAACGCTTCCCATACAGGGAGTGGAGGGAGGAAGTGTGGCTATTAAAGTACCAGAGAAGAAGGAAAAAATTCTCTCCATAGTCCCGTCTCCAATATCCATTAATGGGTGCCTACGTAGCCAAAAATAAACCAAATGGGGGAAACATAGAAGAAGTAGGAGGGGGGAAGAGAAAGTGTAGTTATCGTAGATTATCCCCTCCTTTGTCATTGGCCCACTCCGTTTTTCTCTCTATTCTTCAAGTTGGCAGCATCAATTTCCCTTTGTTCGTCTGTATATCGCACTCATCGCTATTTGCTGCTTATGTGACTAATTGGTAATCATGTTGGAGGAGGAGGTACCTGATAGACTTAAATATGTCTTGCAGAATTTCGGTTGTGCCCCAAAATCTTTCCTATTCTTTATTTTAGTTCCGAGGCTTTCTAAATCTTTTGAAGTCCCTTAATTTTTGAAACTTGACTAAACAGTCGTGCAATTTTCTATTTGACAAGTCAGTTCTTTCACTTTCAGTCTTCACAATTTTTGCCTAGTTTTATTACTTTCTTTAAGTTTGGTCCCTGGTTAATATAAAGAGTCAACAAGTTCTTTTTAAAAATTGGAGTCATTTAAAGAATTGTGCAGGAGAATATATGTGCTTATACACCTATATATTTGCAGCTATGGTGACATATAATTGGGAGGACCACCTTAAAAGAATTGCACAGTCCATTGCAACACTTATAGCAAATCAAGCAAATATTCAAAATCTATCACTGCAATTACAACATGTGGTCCAAGGAAACAACCTCTAATTCTATTATATTCAATGACTAATTAAACTTTTAGAATAATCTAACTAATATAATAAAATTAATTATTAATTACAAATTTACAATAGATGTATCACTAAATAAAGATATACTCCCTCCGTCCCGAAATAAATGTCAATTGGTTTCGGCATGCTGATTAATAATATATTTTTAACCTGAATTGCCCTTTTGAATTTCTTGTTAATTGAAGTATTTCTCCACTTCTTTCCATGTGAATTAGTTCTCTAGATCATTTTTTTGTTATTTACACATTCCCAATAAGTACTAAAAGCTAGGGTGAATAGAGAAAAAGAGTTTAGAAAACCATTAAATAGAAGACATGTTATACTGATAATATGAGAGAGAAAGTGGTATAATAATTCATCACTTCCCAATGTAAGCTTTTTCTCATTTCTTCAATTTCCAACAAAAGTTGAGTAAAAAGATTATGAGGGTATAAGTGAAAAAATGGGATAAAAGTAGTTACAAATATAGAAATAGGACATTTATTGTGGAACATCCTAAAAAAGAAATTAGGACGTTTAATACGGGACAGAGGGAGTACATAATAAGTAATCAATCTCCTGATCCTTTCTTCTGCTTATCAATCAAATGGGTCTGGTTTGGACTTGAAATGTATATTGTCAAATTTTAGAGGATTATGTGTGGCTGTTATGCGTTTCAAATGAGAGGGGGAGAAGGGTTTGGTTGGAGAGAGATTATTTATAATTTGACTTTGACTTGATCCTCTATTAAAGCTATGCACTTGCACATTTTTGTTGGTTATAAAATGTGATTGTTATGTTCTTTTTATATATCTTTTTAATATTTTGCACTTTTTTACCCGTAATTTTGATTAAGCTACGCACTCTCGGGTAATTAAATGGCTGAAAATTGATATGGAGGGCGGTGCATTTCGTTTACGTAAACGAAATTTAGTATGCTTTTAATTACTAACAAAGTTACGGATGTAAAAATTGGTTTTTCATCTATACTTGTAAAACCATTTCGAGTTCCGGAATATATTGTTAGTGGTTGCATGGCCAGCTCACAAAAATTTCACCTCTTAATGAGTAAGATTAAAATAGTGGTTGTAATCTACACAGAGTCTGTGACCTTTAACTGAAATTTCGGCATGCTACTAATTGATACTAATTTTGCAGTGACAAGTAGTTGCTTAAATGACGATTGCAGAAGGGAGCCAATTGCAGGAGGGGGCCAATTGCAGAAGGCTATCAACGATCGAGACAGTATATCCCTCATACTGGACGTGGTCAAGGTTGTTTTGTGAAGGATTTTGTTATTTGCACGAGTGGAGCGTATTATGCTAAATATGCTTTTGTTGCATTGTCAACTACTAAGTCTACCAAGTACCAAGTTGCCTAACTGGAATTGGTACTGCAAAATTAAATTGCCGTCAAATCTACAGACTTTCTTTTGGATATCACTGCATGACCGTATTTTCTTCGTGCTCAAATTTTGTTTGGCTACATCACAAATTCTGTCTGTTGTGCACCTTTCCTTTGGAAATGACTGAAGAGATGCAGTGTTTTTTTTACCATAACCTTTCGGACATTCGATAGATTAACAATTTACTTGTGCCAAATTTTAATGACTGAATTAAACTAAACCTTTCCGCTACAAACCCTGTTTTTAGAAAGTATGGGCCTTGGTTATTCTCTTTGCCTTCGGGGTTGTGTATTTGCCCTATAAACTGCATAAACCTTAGTATTAGTGACACACAACTCACTAACTTTATTAACATTGTACTTCATGGAATCGATGAATTGACGTTGGAAACATCTAAACATCTCTTTTGTGTACACCTTTGCAGCATGCACTTTCAAAGATGACTCACATACCATATTCCTTTTTCGATATTTTGTTATATAGTCGGCCTTTCTCTCTCTGATGAATTATTTTTCTATAGCCTTCTGACTTTGCACTACAAATTCTTTCATGTCTATTGAAGCATTAACATACTCATACAAAAAAATGGTTCATGCTCTCGCTTCTTCATGGAATTGTCATTCCCGTAGCAAAATATCTCTTTGTATACACAGGAATCTATTTCTCTCGTACATCATACAAGTTTCTAAGCCACTTATTGTTATACAATTCATAATTCCTCATCAAAATCTGTCAACGCTCTTTAAACTCCCCGATAAACAATAAATTATACACACAATTATTAAAATGATCTTTGAACAATGGGTGTTCAGAATAAACATGATGCAATTTCTCAAAAAATTTATTGTTAATATGCCAAGAACACAATACATGATAACTGGAAGGGAGTACTGTAGCAATAACATTACTCATGACTTTATCTTGGTCAGTGATGATGGTAATAGGTATTTTGTAGTACATGGCTTCGAGCCACGTCTCTAATACCCAAACGAAAGTGTCCTCTGTCTAGTCCCTTAACAATGCAAATTCAAACAATATAGACTGATAATGGTGGTTGACCCCGGTAAATGGAACAAACGACATGTCATACTTATTTGTCCTATATGTATTGTCAAATGTCACAACGTTTCTGAACCGTTGATACATTAACCTTGATCGAGTGTCAACCCACAAAATACATGTTATGCGATTGTTTTCACTAGGTTTCGCACAGAAAAAAAATTTACTCACATTTCCGGATGCAAGTTTTTTCAAATAATTTACAGCAGCTTGTACATCATTTTCATCTGCAGAATCACGCCTTAAATCTTTCACCATATTTTGAATATTTACATCGGAGAAATGAATATTTTGTATCCCGCCACTCATTGTGCTCAAAATGTTTATCATCCTACTATGTCCAATACTAGACTTATTTATAGTGTCTTGCAATCGGAGTAATATTAATGTGTGTCTCAATCAAATCTACCTTGGTAGAGGACACTAAGTGATGATTGTGCTCTAATTCAACGGTAGAAATACGCCAATTGTCTTCTTTCTTATTATGGACAACATATATTCTAACTTTGCATAATGTGCGCCCTATAGAGTCTCTCTGTCTACTAATTTTACTACTACCATCTTCATCATCTGGTAACCTCTTTACAACAGTTGGAGTACGACTTTTTTGCATACATACAACCTAGAGGATACATCATTTGTATGAGCATGTTTATGGCTTGTTGCAATTCTAATCTCAAATCCATTTTTTTGAGCATAAGCTCTATAATTTTTTTTTAACATCTTCTAACTTAGAGAACAATTGACCAACGTATGGAACCATTTCAGATTTACTACTTTCAACTTCACTTACAAACTTAGATGCATTTGCACAATCTAAACTTGCAACAGAATCTGAAGAACTAGATAAAAATAGATTATGTGTAGGTATTTTTCTTGTCATCTCTGAAAAACTTACTTGTAATTGAGAAAGAACTTGATTATTTAAGTCGCCGGAGCACATGTTAGGCTTGAACTTGGGAGTGAGAATCAGCGACGAAATTTTGGAAAGGAAAGGAAATGAAGATATTTGAGAGAGGAGACCAACATTCTGAGAGACGAGACCAAGGTAGGAATTAAGTACGACCACCCTAGCACAACAGCTTGTGCCGGTAGGGGTTTAACTAAGTAGGACCACCCTGCCGTAACAGCTTGTGCCGATAGGGATTTAATTGTTTGTACTTAATGATCTTTAGTCCCGCCGCAATAAGTTGTTGCGGTAGCAAAACAACTTGTTGCGACAAAGAGGAAAATGAGAAAACAGCTTTATTCTCGGTCATTTATTATTCAAATCAATGGCTACGATTATGGCTGCTAGAATAGTGTATATAGCAACTGGTTGCTATGGATGGGGACCCATATATATATATATATATATATATAAGGCTATATATATACACAGTTGTGTAATACACAGTCGTCTATGGTGACGATTTTTTTTGAACCGTCGCTATAGCCCAAAAAAAACCGTCGCCATAGAACCGTCGCTATAGCCCAAAAAAATCGTCGTCATAGACGACTGTGTACTATACATCTGTGTATATACTTTTTATCATATATATATATAGAGAGAGAGAGAGAGGTTTCATTGTGCCAATTAACACCAATTCTTATCCAAAATAAATGAACACAAATACATTACGTTTTTTTAACTTTCTTATATACTAAGAAATAAAATGTAAATGTAGTCAAAGAAAGCCAACAAGAAGCTATCGATCAGAATGCATTTTATTCTATAAATATCGAATTCAGTAATACAAGATGGAAGAACAATTAAGGCTATCAAGAATATTATAAGAATATTATCAAGTCATCGCTTGTTAAATGCTCTAGAAAAATTTTGCCCTACAGGCTACATTAAAAAAGTTTGACCTCACTTTTGGCAATAATGTGTGGAGTAAGCCTCAACTTCATTTTTGGGCAACATTGAAAGTGTTGGAAGCCACAAGTATCAAAATTTGCATATTAGGGAATTATCATGTTATTGGAGTATAAATGTTATCAAAATTTTAAAAGTTTATATTTTAATATTTCATAAATGAACTTAAAAATAAAATATATCTAAAAGCTTTTGATATATTGGAGGAAACAAAAATTTTGTATGCTTTTATAATATATTTTTTGATAATGACAGTATGAAAGTCCATAATAAGACCAAAAAGCTGATATTTTTGATTACGTAGTATAAGCCAATTTCAATTACCTTATGCCGCAACAGCTTGCACCGGCAGGCGATGGATGAGGGACATGTTGGTCTTTAGTGATGCTGCAACAACTTGTTGCGGTAGGAACATTTGGCTCTTTTGTTGCCACAACAGCTTGTTGCGGGTGGGGGAAAAATGGGTACAATCTCGATCATTCATTATCGAGATCAACGGATAAAATTATAGAATAGTATCCATAACAACATATTTGCTATGGATGGGAACCATATACTTAGCTAAATAGGTACATGATCTCTCTATGTCTCTCTCCCTCTCTATCTCTCTATCTACCCCACCTCTCTATCTTTCATGCCAAAAGATGTGATTGCATGTTAAATCTTACAGTCTTTTCAGTTATTTTATAATATTCAGTTTTTGATTCTTCTAATAATTGAACAGGTTCTTGAGACTATATTACAAGATAACTGTGTCCCAAATGATACAAATTTGCATACAAAAAGCGAGTACAGTCAAATCATATTGGGCCAAATATGGGTGGAAAATGTTGTTATAAGTTGCTCCAATTGCTATTACAGCTCCGGTAAAAGCCCTATTTGGTGCTCGCATGGATATTATACTTATATATCTATGTATGAAGGACTGCCAATTGCATCTCTCAAACCTTGCTGACATGAAATTGTCATTATCTTGTCAAGGTGCCTGCCTTGAAGATCCTTTTAGTTGTTGCTATTTGTGGTATGTCTGGAACCTCTGGTGAGAAGGGAGGGAGAGGTAGGGAAGGGGAACAGTGGAAATAACAGGCTTGGCCCAGAGCCCAGAGGTATTCAGAAGAAACAACTGTGCAATGCTTACAGGGAGGTCTTTTTGAACATAAACTAAGCGATTTTAGGAGATGATCTTGAAAAGAGCTTCCAGTTTCTGAAGCGTCGTGCTATAAGTCTTACATTGGAGTAATTTAAATGAACGCTATGCTTGTGAAATGCCAAGCTTATGCAGCTATGCTTGTATCGTCATTGGATTTAACTATTTTGATCAGCTGATAATGTGGGCTCCCGGCTAATATTCATGCACTTTTACTGATTAGCTTACTTCACTTGTAAAGTTGCAATTATCTTGAACAATTGTGGATCACATATCGGTTTCCCTTGTAAACCTCATTCTTTTCTGTTGGAATTTGTGGCTCATAACTAAGAGGTTCTCGAAAAAGGCCAAGCACAGAGCGGAGCTTCGCGACGGTACAGAGTTACTGTACGGGGGCGGTACGGTACAGAGTTACTGCAGTATCGACGCGGGCCACGCTAGTTCAGAGCATGAAGTAGCGCGGGGCGCGCTAGGAGTTCTGTATGGGTTGCGCGGGGCGCGCCACAGCAAGGTTAGGAACGGCGCAGGGCGCGCCACGGCAAGATGCAAGTATTGGTGGTCTAGCGCGGGGCGCGCTGTTCGGCGGACTCAGTTTTCCTGGTTCATTTATTGGAAAGACATTATGGATATTTGAGTCATAATTTGAAGTAGGGTTGGAATAGGATTAGTAGCTATAAATACTATCTATTGGAAAGACCTATGTAACCTAACAAAGATAATCATCAATAAAACAACTAGCCGCTCGTGGACGTACCCAATTTAGGGAACCACGTAAATCTCTGTGTTA
The DNA here is from genome assembly GCA_034770075.1 of Aralia elata. NCBI lineage: Eukaryota > Viridiplantae > Streptophyta > Magnoliopsida > Apiales > Araliaceae > Aralia > Aralia elata. The sequence goes on from CM068384.1 coordinate 11,104,567, forward strand.
ATTTTATACTGTCACGTGTGTGTGAGATCCTAAGTATAAAATTTTCCTTTTCAGATAATTGCAGGCCCTGATATTACATTGAAGACAAAGATACCCTCATTTATGGAAATAGAGAACACGTGATTAATACATCATGTTGACATTGTAATGGTATTTTGGTTTAGTTGCTTGACGGTTGAAATCCTAGTTGTTTTTTTGTTTGTTTGTAATTAAAATGCTTGTTTGAGTCTAATTAAACGCAATTGAAACTCATCCCCCCTCTCTCCCTTGCTCCTTTTTTTTTGGTGGGTTTTACTCCTGGTGTAGTCAGCAGTTGTGGAGGAATTATGAGCAGATTCAGAACACTGACTTGCTGGTTGGTGGCAAAGCTGTAAGTCATAATGAATACATACAGTGCAAAAGAAAACTATGGAACCGAGCCTTAAAAAATGTGTCGGTTTATAAACGTTTGACTGAATTTTTTAGAATTTGATAAATTTGACCGTTGCATAATATTCTCCTTGTATGAATAGTAAACGGGACTGTTGTGAAATTTCAAATTTCTTTTGTGAAAATATAATTTTTTTTATTTAATGACTAACAGTAACATTTTGCAATGAAAAAGGGATGGTGAGTAGTATATATAGAGAAGGCTTAATGATAAAACTGTCCCTAATTTTGTTAAAAATTAATTTGTCTCTCAAAATTCAAAATTTGAAAATCGTTAATTAAAACCTATAAGTTTTTTAAAACAAAAATTTTATTCCCTTTTAGTTGGTCCGACCAATTGTTAGCCGAAATACACTTTGACTTTATTTTTATACTCCTAGTGTATATATATTGCCTTAATATATCTACTTTTTTCAAATACATGAATATTTTTTTTAAAAACAGTAAAAATTAATAGGAAACTAAAAATAAATTAAAATTTAAAACTAACTTAATTTTAAAATTAAATTCACATTATAGAAATAATGAACATTATAGTCAAATTGCATTAAAACTAAATAAAATTACAAATTAAAACTAAATTTCAATTTCAATGCAATTTAAATCCATCAAACTTTATTTTCACTGTTGTGGATTTTTCAGTATATACCCACGAAAATTTGTCCTAATCCAAGTAATCTACTAAGATTATATATAAACTTTAAAAACGTTAACAAAAAAAGTTGAACTTTTATTTGCCTAGAAGTAATGTTAGAGACACAAACTATTTTACAAACATTTTACAAACTGGCTGATGTGGCACTGTTGTTGGTGATAGTTAAAAAAAGAATAATGCTAGAGACACAAACTATTTTACAAATATTTTACAAACCGAGTGATGTGACACTGTTGTATTGGTGATAGTGTTGTAGTGGGGAGATGTTTTTTATAACTATCACTAATACAATAGTGTCACATCAACCAGTTTGTAAAATATTTGTAAAATAATTTGTGTCTCTAGCATTACTCTTAAAAAAATACCCCCCACTACAACATTGTCACCGTGCCACGTCAGCCAATTTTTACATTTGTCGATCACTAAAAAAGGAGGAAGTTTTTGCAAGCGTTAGAAATAGAAAACTTAGTTTATAAATATACAGAGAGAATGAGGTGAAACCGTGAAAGCATGCGAAGTGGGTGTGTATTATTTTGCTTCCTCAAGGAATTTTCCCAAATACAAAAAAATAAACAAACCCAAAAACCCTGCATTCATTGCATTTGATTTCACGGCAGCGATGGCGGCTGCCTTATTCTTCTCATGTTTTCCGTTTCCTTTTATACTTTTCAATTTGGTCGGATCTGAAGTTTGGCGCGATTGATGAGGTTTGATGAATTTAATGTCTATATTCGGCTTATTTGGGACTTTTGATTTTCAGTTTGTGTTTTTTTTGTTGGTATTAAGAGTTTCTGGGTAGGAATTTCAACATAAATCCATTGAGTGGGTTTTTTTTTTTATGAACTTAGGGTTTGGTATAAGGAAGAAGATGGAACTAAACACCCGAAATTGATTTTTTTATAAGAAAATAAAATCCTTAAAATGTATTATTTAGGTTATTTATTTTGTTTGGTGATATTTTGGTTGGGGAAGAAGAAGATAATATAGAGTGTAATTTATGTTTTTGGTTTGAAGGTTTTCTGGGTTCCCTGTTGGTGAAGATGAAATGGGTTTTGATTTTATGTTTAATTTTATTTGTTTTTGTGTTTCTTCTTTTTTTTTTCTTCTTCAATTTTGTAGAGAAATACATTTATATTTTTGATTTTATACTGTCAAATACGGTTAGTACAAGTCAATTAGTAGTCAAAGTGTATTCCGGCAAATTGGCCGGACCGACCAAAATGGAATAAAATTGTTGTTTTAAAATATTTAGAGGTTTTGATTGACGATTTCCAAACTTTGAGGGACAAATTGATTTTCGGCCTTACTTAGGTGGACAGTTTTGTCATTAGGTCTAAAGGGAAATATATAGAGTGAGTGAGAGGGGGGGGGGGGGCAGCTGTATGAAATAGGTGTGGGCGTGCTTTGGATTCTCGCCATTGAAGAAGGATTAAGATCTTCCACTGAACCAGGAAGGCATGTTAATCCTGCTGCTTTCTTAGCTCGCCCCATCTTTCAAAATTTTTCAGCATGTGTTTTATGTAATAGTATTGTTATATTCAGTAGAAAAATGAAGTTTGCCTTGTGGTATGTAATCATTGTTGTTCGTTGTTTGGTTTTATTGCTGAGCTTTCATCTGGTGGTATCATGAAAATTGGATACAATTTTTTGACTGTTTATCTCCTTAAATTGCTGTGTTGTTATTGAACCCCTTTCTTTAGTTTAACCCCTCTAGGGTTTGGTTTAAATTAATAATTAGTCCAACTGCATTGTTTTCCCTTGCTTTTAGTCTAGCCCTCTAGTTTTTTGGTAGCATTACATGTTAGGATAATTCTGTTGAAAAATTTCCACTATAATTTTTAGGTCATATTTGGAATGTCAGAGTTTGTGCATGTTGAAGAGTAAATATAAAGTATATTTTGACCTAATTTTTGTTTTAGAAAGCAAATGTATGAACTATGAACTGATATGCATTACATTTTTCTTTCATGTTTACTTGCAAACCAAACATGTTGCACATAATGTTGGTCAATTGTGGGGCTTGATACAGTATCTAACCCCTTCTCTTCTGAAGCAAATCAGTATTTCTTTTTGTTAAGGTATATCATATCCATGTGGTTTGTGAAACACACCCTATTATCTTCACTGCCTTTTAATTTTTAGGTTGTCATTAGTATAAGACTAGAGCTCGTCATTAGATATGAACTAAGAAGCATGGATACGGGTAGTGTACACAACCAAAAAACCCGAAGAAACTAGCCGAAGCATATGTTTTTTTACTAAGATACCTTGGTCGCGGTTCTAGAAATAATAGACTAGCTAAAAATGGCGGTTATTTCATAGAACTGACCGAAAGAGTACATCATGTTTAAACACTATGAAGTCTTTCTAATTTTATTAATAGTCCAATATGTTAGTAGTAATATATGAGAGATTCCATACTGTTCTTAGGTTTCTTTGTTTACTTGTGAAGTTGCGCCTCTCCTAGTCTCTGTCTTCACCTCTCACAGTGCTGCTGTTGCCCAAATCGTCTCCTCCGTCCTCGCGCCAGAAGTCCAGTTTTTTCAGATCTTGCTCCTAGTATTTTTGTTCAATTCTTAGACTATTTTTGGCTCTGTCTTTTTCTCTATTCACAAAAGTAACAATTCATTTATCTTTCTCAGTAGGTTTTGCAATAACTCTTCTTGAGCCAATTTAACTTCTCTTATCTCTTCCTCTTTTGCTTTAGTTTGGTATATAAACTTTAGGGCAGGATCTTCAAAGTCATCACAAGAAGCACAAACCAAGAACCAACCAAAATTGGATGAAGGAACCTAAGTAACTGAGTCCTCTCAAAATCAAGGTAGTCATCCGACTTCGCCATTGAAGAAGGATTAAGATCTTCTACTGAACCAGGAAGGTATGTTAATCCTGCTGCTTTCTTAGCTCGCCCCATCTTTCAAAATTTCTCAGCATGTGTTTTATGTAATAGTATTGTTATATTCAGTAGAAAAATGAAGTTTGCCTTGTGGTATGTAATCAGTGTTGTTCGTTGTTTGGTTTTATTGCTGAGCTTTCATCTGGTGGTATCATGAAAATTGGATACAATTTTTTGACTGTATCTCCTTAAATTGCTGTGTTGTTATTGAACCCCTTTCTTTAGTTTAACCCCTCTAGGGTTTGGTTTAAATTAATAATTAGTCCGACTGCATTGTTTTCCCTTGCTTTTAGTCTAGCCCTCTAGTTTTTTGGTAGCATTACATGTTAGGATAATTCTGTTGAAAAATTTCCACTATAATTTTTAGGTCATATTTGGAATGTCAGAGTTTGTGCATGTTGAAGAGTAAATATAAAGTACATTTTGACCTAATTTTTGTTTTAGAAAGCAAATGTATGAACTATGAACTGATATGCATTACATTTTTCTTTCATGTTTACTTGCAAACCAAACATGTTGTACATAATTTTGGTCAATTGTGGGGCTTGATACAATATCTACCCCCTTCTCTTCTGAAGCAAATCAGTATATCTTTTTGTTAAGGTATATCATATCCATGTGGTTTGTGAAACACCCCCTATAATCTTCATTGCCTTTTAATTTTTAGGTTGTCATTAATATAAAACTAGAGCTAGTCATTAGATATGAACTAAGAAGCATGGATACGGGTAGGTGTGTACACAACCAAAAAAACCGAAGAAACTGGCCAAAGCATACATTTTTACTAAGATACCTTGGTCGCGGTTCTAGAAATAATAGATGAGCTAAAAATGGTGGTTATTTCATCAAACTGACCGAAAGAGTATGTGATGTTTAAACTATATGAAGTCTTTCAAATTTTATTAATAGTCCAATATTGTTAGTAGTAATATATGAGAGATTCCAGACTGTTCTTAGGTTTCTTTGTTTCCTTGTGATGTTGCACCTCTCCTACTCTCTGTCTTCGCCTGTCATGGCGCTGCTGTTGCCCAAATCGTCTCCTCCGTCCTAGCGCTAGAAGTCCAGTTTTTTCAGATCTTGCTCCTAATATTTTTATTCAATTCTTAGACTATTTTTGGCTTTGTCTTTTTCTATATTCACAAAAGTAACAATTCATTTATCTTTCTCAATAGGTTTTGCAATAACTCTTCTTGAGTCAATTTAACTTCTCTTATCTCTTCCTCTTTTGCTCCAATTTGGTATATAAACTTTAGGACATGATCTTCAAAGTCATCACAAGCAGCACAAACCAAGAACCAACCCAAAATTGGATGAAGGAACCGAAGTAAGTGAGTCCTCTCAAAATCAAGGTAGTCATTTGACGTCGGTTTGCTGTTAATAAATACTGAGCTACTCAGTTTCGGTTATGTTTCTTGAAAAAACCGGCTGAAACCAACTACGTACACCCCTAGATATGAGTGTGGGGATATTGGTGCGTCATACAAGAATGTCACGATTCGCCAAAACGTGAGGGATTCGACCATAGTTATGCGACTAGTCGTCCAACAGCTGTTGGAAGTGCAAGTTGACAGCTCGACTTGGTTTCCGACACTAAGTCGTGCGATTTGAGTAGTTAGTCTCCTAGTCAGTTCAAATTGACGATTTGCCCAACTTGGTATCTAGTTGGATGACTTGGGAACAAGTCCAAATTTTAATTTGCCCAATTCAATTCCAAATTCCAATTGACCCATAACCCACCCAACTAAAGATCCAAACAACTATACCCAAACAAGTATGCGACCAAGAATTTACTTTGGCTAAGAAAAAATATCGGCAACAAAGAAGAAAAGGGAACTTATATGATCTAAATATCGGCATCAATTTTTTTTTGGTAGTATATATAAATTTATAGTACAATATTTTAAGTGATACTTATATATTTACATATATACACACATAATTATTATACAATGTTATTGATGGTAGTGATGTGTCAATATCATGTAGTTATGTATAATTTGGTATTATGTAGATATCTAAATAGATAGTTCGGGAACCGAAAGTTATGATATGAGCAAGGATCCCAATATGGGTTAATTTTTTTATTATCAATGATATTTAATAGTTTTGATTGTGAAATTGTAAATTTTTTATGTTAACTTTAATTTGAGAATATATATAATTTGTCTCTTCACTGGCAACTAGTCGAACAACTAGACAACTAGTTGCTTAAGTAGTCGGCCAATTTAAGGAGTCAATTTAAGGAGTCATGTTGTGACTAATTGTATGTCAACCTCATTACGTATGTAGGTTGAGCGAAGATTGCAAAATTAGCGTAAACAGTAGAGGCGAATCAGACAAGTCGTCTTACTGTTACTTGCACTTCGTGCAACATGCTTTTAAATTGTTGAATTTTATTTTTTATGTGAAGTTCATTGTGTTACGTGAAATGTTTTAGTAAAAGGAGTTATTTGCCATTTGATTCGGCTTAACTCAATTATTGAGCTATTCCAATCGGAATATTTATTGTTGCGATATTGAATTGTTATAATTCTTTATTTGAGATAGTTTATGTGCCAAACCAAATTGTTTTGGGGTGGAATCTGTATGTTAGTATCTGAGTTGAACAACCCTTATTCGTAGGGGGATTATTGATGTGTCGGGAAACCGACTTCTATACTGTTGAAACAAATTGTTGTCAGTATAACAAGTGTAATGCATAACATAGGAAACACTGTTAATGCAATTGTAGTCAGTGTTGCAGATGTTATGTATAACAAACATTATTAGTTCTCGGTTTAACAACTCAGTTTACTATTACGACATTATGACAATTGTTTAAATCTTTGTTGAGCTATTATTCTTTTTGAATCAGAAAAGTATGAATTCTTTTATATTCATAGCTTTAGACTTGCTGGGTTATCTTATGCTCAGTCTTGCAAATATGTTTTATTTGCAATTAAGGAAGAATTACAAGAAGAGTCTGGCAGTAGAAGGAGAAAGTTAAAGAAGAGTAGTTAGGTCAAGAGGCATATTATTTATTGTTTTATAGTACGATGTAGTATGATGTAAGTTGTAATAACTTAAGGATGCGAGTTGTAAAGACTTTGGAGATATGAATAAAAGAACTTTTGGAATTATTATGGAAATGTATTGTTGGTGTTATTTACATTTAATGTTAGTAGATGTTAATTAAGGTTGTATGCGAGTTCTTGAACTCATACTATTATGGTATGTTCATGACTCATAGTAGTATGGTAAGTTTTTGAACCCATAGTAGTATGGTAAGTTCCTGATTTGTTCTTGAACTCATATTACTATGGCGAGTTCCTAAACTCATATTATTTTGGCAAGTTTCTGAACTAATAACGCATGGTAAGTTCTGTGAACAATGATTATAGTATATATTATCAGACAGTTTGCATTATTGACAATGTCTAGAAAGTTCTGACGAGAAAAGAGGTTATTTGACCGTTTTTAACAGAAGGCCCCTTCTTTTTTGGGAATGATCTGGTTGTCAGTATTGTGAGTCTATAATATCTATACTCAGAAGGATTTAGTGTTGTGAGGTGCTATCCATAGAAATGGATGTAAGTCACAGGTTGGTAATAAGAAAGAAGTAGAGAGCAAGTTGTGATCCAGGGATGAAGGTAAATAATTGGATGTAATGTCTACGATAGACTAGTTAAACCAATAGAATTATTGGTAGATAGTGGTGGTTGCTGTGGTTAGTGAGCATCAGATCCGCTCAAGGTTATCAAGTCGTCGCCTAGTCGTCGACTAGGCGACTGAGCGGTAGCAAGCAACAAGTCGAAGGGACGACTTGGGTGAAGCAGCTAAGTCGCGCGACTTGGTGAAGAAATCGTCGCCTCGGGTCGCCTAGGCGACGCCTTGGCCGACTACCTTGGATGCACACGATCTGAAAAAGAGAAAAAAAGGAAACGAAAGAGAGAAGAATAGGAGAGATCGCCACTGTCGGAAGCTTCCATCGCCGGAGTCATCGCCGTCACTAAAGAAAAGAAGAGATCGAGAGGAAAACAAAAAGGACTGTTTTCATCTTACCTGCTTCTTTTGTATAAGATCGTATAAGAAAAGAAAAAGGAGACTGAGATTTTAAAATATCTTGGGTGAAATACAGTTTAGTACCTCATATTTTTCTTAAACTTTAGATCTAATCCCTTAAGTTGCAGACTTTTCATTTATGCCCTTATTTTTCTTTCATAATCACCACTAAATTTTTTGAGTTTGCATTTTAACCCCTAGACCTCTATATTTTCAGTATTCCCTATTCATTAGTTTAGTTTTCAGTTAGTATAAATGAGATATAAATGTGAAATGTTAATATGTTTTTGTTTTTAATGGTATTTAAGAGTATTGCTTGTGAAGTAGTAATATACGTATAAAATTTACATTTTTAACGACTTGTCGACTTGCGGACAACTAGTCGGGCGCCTTGTCGCCTAAGCGCTTAAGCTCCCGGCTATCGCCTCGCCTCGCCTTGTCGCCTTAATAACTATGGATCCGCTGTGGAGAGCACACGGATTTGGGGGAGTCAAAGGTACTCAAAAAGGAAGTGTTACATTTTTTTGACACTCACTAATAAGAATGTCTTGCAATATTATGGAATGAATGGAGTAATTTATAAAAAAATTGAATATGTGATTCTTGTTATCGATATTCTATTTGTAATGGTAGTTTATGATTGTCAATTGATGCGTGCTTATTAATATGATGTTTCAGTGTTTAGCCAGTTTCTGGTAATTTTTTTAGCATTGACAATTATTCAACTTTTTTAGCATGAGAATTGAAAACAACTATCTTCATAGAGACCGTCGGTATTTGAAACTTAGTTTTCCTTCGGAGAATGAATTGGAACAGTACAAAATTTTTTTGATCAACCATGGAGCGCGCGACCCGATTCCTCGTGAATTTTTTTTCCACAAGTCGGATAATACTGATAATTGCCCATATTATTCTCTGTTGGAGCCAAATTGGACTCCCCTTCAAGATTGGATACAATCTCTTGATCGCCACACATTTTGGACTCAAAAGACTCAACAATCATATTACGCTAGTGTTACACCTCCAAAACCCCATTTACTTCAGCATCAAAGTTTGCACGGTTTTGGAGGGCGTAATAAATAATCTCATAAAGTCCCACGCGGGGACTTTACAGCGGATTACTTACCCCATCAAACATCCAAAATGGGAAAACTGGGATCTTTGTATCAAGTGATGGCAACGTAGCTATCATAGTGTGCTACAATCAAATTAGAGAAGTATTACTTGTTTGGGGCATTCCACCCACTGCCACCGGTATTTCCACTAGTGTTGCAACAAACAATCCCTCTACTATTTTGTTGGATCCTATTGATGAATTTTCTAGGATAAAACAGGATTTGTTGGGGTTCGCGGATCTGGTTGGTCATTTGGTGCAACAATTGAAGGATGTCACCACGCACATTCCCATGGAGATTGTTACGTTTAAAGAACTATATAATTATATTCCGAATTTTACAATTTTGCCTCAGATTAGGAGGTTTGAAACTTACATTTGGCGTGCACTGCTCTTCTGGCCCAAGTCTAAACTCTTGAAATTCTGCAATTTTATGTTTGTCGTACACCACAAGACTATCCTGGTGCTGTTGATTATTCTAAATTTGTCGGTTGACACAAATTGGTATTGAAGAGACCATAGAAAGATCGTCTGTTTGCTATATATCATCACCACATTGGTCTTGTAGTATATATTATGCATGGTGATAGGATAATAGTATTCATCAAAAATGTTATGTAGCATTTGTGTCGTATACTTCTGATACTATATACTTCTTTGGTCGGGGGTCTCAGGGCTAAAGATATATATATCCAAAGAAACAGCTCGTACTTTTTATGAGTTGCATAACATTTCTAATGAATTCTATTATCTTATCAACATGCGTAATATATACTGCAGGACTAATATGGTGATGATATATAGCGTAGAGACGATTTTTCTATGGTCTCTTCAATACCAGTTTGTGTCAACCGACCAATTTAGAATAATCAACAGCACCAGGATAGTCCTTGTGGTGTACGACAAACATAAAATTGCAGAATTTCAAGGGTTTAGACTTGGGCCAGAAGAGCAGTGCACGCCAAATGTAAGTCTCAAACCTCCTAATCTGAGGCAAAATTGTAAAGTTTGGAATATAATTATATATTTCTTTAAACGTAACAATCTCCATGGGAATGTGAGTGGTGACATTCTTGAATTGTTGCACCAAATGATCAACCAGATCCGCGAACCCCAACAAATCCTGTTTTATCCTAGAAAATTCATCAATAGGATCCAACAAAATAGTAGAGAGATTGCTTGTTGCAACACTGGTGGAAGTACCGGTGGCAGTGGGTGGAATGCCCCAAACAAGTAATACTTCTCTGATTTGATTGTAGCACACTATGATAGTTACGTTGCCATCACTTGATACAAAGATCCCAGTTTTTCCATTTTGGATGTTTGATGGGGTAAGTAATCCGCTGTAAAGTCCCCGCGTGGAACTTTATGAGACTATGTATTACGTCCTCCAAAACCGTGCGAACTTTGATGCTGAAGTAAATGGGGCTTTGGAGGTGTAACATTAGCGTAATATGATTGTTGAGTCTTTTGAGTCCAAAATGTATGGCGATCAAGAGATTGTATCCAATCTTGAAGGGGAGTCCAATTCGGCTCCAACAGAGAATAATATGGGCAATCATCAGTATTATCCGACTTGTGGAAAAAGATTTCACGAGGAATCGGGTCGCGCGCTCTATGGTTGATCAAAAAACATTTGTACTGTTCCAATTCATCTTCCGAAGGAAAACTAAGTTTCAAATACCGACGGTCTCCGTGAAGCTATTTGTTTTTAATTCTCATGCTGAAAAAAGTTGAATAATTGTCGAAGCTAAAAAAATTACCAGAAACTAGCTAAACATTGAAACATCATATAAATAAGCATGCATCAATTGACAATCATAAGCTACCATTACAAATAGAATATCGATAACAAGAGTCGCATGTTCAATTTATTTATAAATTAATCCCTTCATTCCATAATATTGCAATACATTCTTTATTAGTAAGTGTCAAAAGAATGTAACACTTCCTTTTTGAGTACCTTTATTAAGTTAAATGACTAATTTACCCATAGTCATATCAATTTTATCATTTTAATATATAGTAAGTTCCTCCATTAACTAAACATTTTGTGGTGAGCATTCTTGAATCACTCTCAACTACTCTTTAGATTCTCTAACTTTAAAATGTTACATGTACACGTGATGTAGAACATTAATTCATTCCAAAGAGCTCTAAAGGACATACGAGCCGAGATCATAATGCCTTGTCATATCTTTGACCATTAGACATGAAAGAAGTTTTTGAAACTGAATATGCCTTGTCATATCTTTGACCATTAGACATGAAAGAAGTTTTTGAAACTGAATATACTATTGATAGATAAATGCCAAACAAGTAAACATCGACTATAAATATGCATTCTCAATTTATATCTATCTCATGTATGCACATAAGTCGGAATTTAATATCGACATACCTAACAAGACTCATTATCAATATACTATTATAAAAATCCATTTTAAATAAATAGAACTAATACCTAAAGGTTACACGACCCTTAATCTTAACTAATAGGTTAAAACTTTATTAAGCAATCTCACACAATTTTAACAAACTCACACCAACAATTAGAAACTACAATAATCAATTAAATTATAAAATCTCACATTAAAGATGAATTAAGCCAGACAAGGAGGAAATAAATATCGCTTAGGCTATGTTTGTTTGCAAAAAACATGCTTGAAATTTGACTATTTGTTTTAATTTAACACTAGTTTGAACTATTTTATTCCATGATGGGAGATTTATAGTCATTTAAATAGTCAGATGGACTATTTTTTTGTCATTTCTAAGGCTATTTATGAGAGATTATATAATCCCAATGATAAATGTGGGATTAATAGTCCCTCATTTCAAGCTATCAAATGACTTTATGGGACTAATAGTCCCACATTAAGAGACTCCCTCATCAAAGGATTAAATAGTCTGAAGTAGTGTTAATTAAAACAAATAGTCAAATCTCAAGCATTCTTTTTGCAAACAAACATGCCTTAATGAATAAATATACTCAAACAAAGGTGAGTTATCTAAAATGAAAACTAATTAGTTTAATGACCAATTGAAAAGTCAACCCATAACTTAATGATGTTGACTAAAATTATTAAGTGGACCGTATGTGGCAAAAAAGGGGTATTACCCCACTGTGGTTGTCACATTTTCAGTATTTGGCTACTGAACTTTAAAAATATGCAATTAACCCATTGAACTAATTATTATCCACGTATCTATGCAAATAAAATAAAAAATTAAATTATTTCTACATGGATAAAAAATGCTCAAAGAAATTAATATAAAAATTAAATCAAAAATATAACATAAAAGGTTGAATAAATGAGAAATAAAAACAAGAATTAAAAGAAAATGAACAAATGTACTCATCTGATTCTTTTTTCGTCTACATATCTTCTTCTTCTTCATTTGGTTTCTTCTTCCACAAATCATCCAACAGCTTCCATGCTTAAATATCATCCAAAGAAATCCCAAATTGATTGCCTCAAATAGGCGGGTCTGCAATAAAAGATTTTTTATCTGGGTTTCTTCTTCGTCTTGAGTTTTTTCTTCATCTTGGGTTTTCTTCTTTTTTCTCCCATTTGTGCTCTTCTTCTTCTTCTTCTCATCTCTGTCCATATATGTAGAAACAATATAGATGCAAAATGGTTTTCTCCATATATGTAGAAACCTGCAATTGGTTTCGAGTAGAAGTTCTAATTTCGCTAGAGATAAAAAAATCAATTGGTGGGTATAGATCTGCAACTGAGTTTTTAGTAGAAGCCCTAATTCACCGAAGATGGAGGACTCAACTATATAGTGGCCCGCAACGGATTGTAGATTGTGGATTAGGAGCAATTTTCTAGTGTTTCCAATTTCATATTTGAATATCATAAATTTGCACACGTCTTTTATCAATCTAAGGGTATTGGTTGTGCGATGGAAGCGGTCGCAAGTGCTTGGGCTGGAGCTGCTCAATCAGACTGGTAGTGTGATGGATTCCAACGGAAGTTAATTCTGTGGTTGCTTGGTACTTGAGTAGATCTGGGTTAGATCAGATGATGAATATATTAATTTTTGGAATTTATATTTTTAGGAATTAATATCTAATTAGAATCCACATGGATTTTTCACCTTATTTTGTTTTTGGTTTTAACTTTTTTTTTATTGCCAACTATGAAATTACGAACACCAATTTGACGGACATCCAATTATTTTAACGAAATGGTTCAATTTTAAAATTTTAATTAGTTCAGTTGGTTGATTGCATATTTTTAGAGTTTAGTGACTAAATGCTGAAAATGTGACAACCATAGTGGGGTAATACCCTTTTTTGCCATTTAACTTTAAAATCGTTTTCGCTCCAAGTTTTATTTTTATTTAAAACATTCTAAATTTGCATCATATGCAAACACTGATAATGTGCTCTTAAAATATGAAATCATCTTCATCCATATGGCAAACAGAGTTGATTAAATAACTCCAATCCTTAAAATAAGAGAAACCCTAAAAAGGGTATGGTTTAAAAAAAAGAAGGAAGTACCTATAGACATCAAGGCATATTAATATCAAGTAAACATCTACTTGATTACATAAACATATATGGTAATAAATGTATAGGTAAGAGTTCATGGCCCGAACTCCTTGGGACAAAGGGGAAGGGTGTGGTGCCGAAGATAGAGAAAGAGAACCATTGTTAGTGCTCAGATTGTGTTGGAAGGAACCATTGTTACTGCTGACTCTCTGCACTAGGTTCGTGTTTGGGTCGACACTTATGATACTATTGTTAGGATCCCTACTATTGGTTGATTAAAAATATACTCCCAAGTATATATATATACATATATATTGCTTTGTATTTAATTTCTTTTTCTTGCATTAGAAGGCAGCCCCAATAAAATAACATGGAGTTCATACCCTCCATCTTTGGCATGTAATTAATTCATGTACTACTACTTATTAATAAGAGTGGCTTCTTTTATAATAATCTGCAAGACAGCTAATTCTCTCGCTCTTCACTTCAAATCCGTGCAACATTAATTTTTTGTGTAATAATAATTATGATTTATGCACTAAATTGAAATGCATAGTTTATTTGAAAACAATGAATTGATTCACAAGAATAGTTGCCATAGAAACAGTTGCCAATTGCTTAATGACTGCGTCAGTAGGTGAGATGTTTCTGCTACGCATCTTTTTCAAAAGTTCCATTGCCTTATGGGCCTTATTTTCCTGAAAAAAATCCCTGAATGATGATATTAAATGTAATGGAGTTTGGTAAACAACCATTCTCTTCCATGTAGTGCAGATCTAATTGGAACTTTCTCATGTGTAACTTTCTGCTTTGCTGTTTGGTGTTTCATACAACTAATGATCCTTATGATCAAAGAACTTGATACTTTTATGGCAATTTGTTTTTGCTGGTGATGTTTTTGTATGCCATGTTAAGCTCCAATGTTGCAATTCTATTGCTGGTGGATCCTTCCATTGAGATTGCTTGTTAAGTTCTTTTATGGAGATTTCTTTTTGTGATTGTTTGTTTAGTTCTTTTACGGAGCAAATGTTTGTAAAGACTGCCTAGGTGAAAAGTGAGAATTTCAGATGTGAGGATCAATTTCCCAGGTAAGGGAACTACTAGACTAATTAAGACTATACATATATATATATATATATATATATATATATATATATACATACAGGATGAATTATTGTTTCCAATAACAAACGTTCCCCATCAATACTTATTATATTTACTTATATTTAAGAGGCCGACTTGAGTTTATTTTTCAATTAATTGAAGGACCAACCAAGATAACTTAGTAGTGCTTCATATTATCCAACCGAGTTGAGTTGGTAGTGGTGAATGTTTTGTCTAATTATATGTTGTATTAATTATTTAAACTTTTAATTACCAATGATGGGTGCGAAAAATTTTGCATTGGTAAGACATCCATGTTCGTTCATTTTTCGAGTTTTATAATTGCATCTAATCAAATCACATTTAGTCATGAGTTATAATTTTCTGCACAAATTAATTTAATACTCAACTTAATTATGTTTATCATTATTTATATCACAAGTCTGATTAATCTCTTTACGCGAATTTCATTAATATATGTACCAGAGAATTTGACATCTAATACGATTTCATACATATATAAAATATATAAATAAATAATAAAAAAAATTATGATTATAATATTAAACTCAAATTATTCAATTACTTTGAACTAAAAATCCAGTTAACGGGATAATAAAAACTTGGATAAACATGTAACATATAAACAAGCACGGGCTCCTATGCTAGTATCTCATAAAAGAGTATACAATTACACAAGGAAATTCCTTTTTGCCTCCATAGAAAATAAGGAAAATCCATGGAAGCAAAATATTAACTTTATTGTTCAAATTTTTCGTGTTTATTTCGATGTAATCTTCTTTTAACCATTCCCATGTAGAATACTCCCTCCCTACTAAAGTACGAGATCATTTTAGCTAACTTGGGGGAACATACTGGGCCGGAAAGTCACATGGGTGGTGGTGAATAGTGACTGAGGTGGGAGGCGCCGAGACACACGAGGTGGACCCCACATTTCCCCTTAACCGGTCACCGTCTTTCCCGGTTCTCTCTTTCCCCAATCCTTTTCTTCCTCCCCCTCTCACAAACTCAAACTCAAACTTGAAGAATCCCAAGAAAAGTAGTGTAATTAGATGTTATAAAAACTGCAGCATTGCACCTTCTCTCTCTAAAACTTGTATTTCTATCTTTTTTTCTCTCTGCGCAGCTCTCTTGAGCTTAATTTTCTGAGTCGTCGCAGAGAGAGAAATTAAAGCTAATTTGTGAAAATTAAAGCTGATTTCAGAAAGAGAAAATGGAGATTTCTGACAAGTTTTCATTTGGTGTTATTACCACATTTGCTCTCGTTTTCGCCATCTATTTGCCGGCGGTTCAGGGTCAGGCTGTTCCTCCAGTTCCGGCACCGACCAGTGATGGTGAGTTGTTGTATTGATTCTTCACATTTTTCTTTTGCTGTTAAGGAAATGCAAGTAAATAGTATTTACCCATTTCGTTTGTTGTTGAGAAAATGCACCTAAATTCAATTTTTTCGTGTTAAATTTTCCCCTTGATTAGAATTGCAACAAGATACTTCTACCATATTATTGTGTTGGCAAAATGTAATTAGAATTGCATTCGCTTTGGTTGAATGTGATTAAATGCTCATTTACCAAATCAGAATCCTCCTTTCTGCTTTTGTATGCATTTTGTATCTATCTTTCTATCTATGGTTTGTTGAATGATTTGGCGTAAATTAGTCTAAATCGGAATTTAGCAAGTAATTTCTGTTTGTAAATTCACAATTCATTGTGATTTGTATAAAAGTTGTTTTCTTCCCCTACAAGTGCATGGCACATTGTCATCCAATACCTCTTCTTCAAATATGTATTGATCAATTGTTGAAATAGAAAAGGAAGGTGAGTATGAACATAATTTGTTTGGTTTATATTATGTGGTCATGTTTGCATAAGAACCTTCCCATGGCAAAATTTAAAGGAACAAAGCTAGTTCCTTTCTTCATCTTCTCATTGGCAAATTAACAAATACTAGTACAAATTGCAACTTACAATGCAAGACAACACATTTACCTAATGGATGCAGCTGCACAATGGGTGGACAGCTAAATCGCTCAAAAAAGTTAATCCGGGGTTTTGACATCTATTGATTCCAGCCCAGACAATTTTCGCTGGGCTCAGGTCAGTATTTGCTCAGTTTCTCAATTTGATATTCCCAATTTCATATTGCTCATCTTTCTTTCTTTGCTCTATAGATTGAAATTTTGATATGGAAGACTAATGTCCTGTTCCTGCCCCTGTCTGCAACTTATATTCCCCTCCTGCCCCTGTCCGCTACTTATATGCCCCTGTCTACGACTTATATGCCCTTCTTGTCCCTGGCTACAACTTATATGCCCTTCCTGTCCCTGGTTACAACTTATATGCCCCTCTTGCCCCTGTTCCTGTGTACAACCAGATGAATGTCCCTGTACTTCATAGACAACCTAGATGAGGCCAAGGTGTCTTGCTTCATTTTCCATTTCGGAATCAGTTTTCTTTCCCTTCAATTTTGTTTAAAGGCCACAATTCCTTAATTTATGATATTGGGTTGTTTTTTTGGATCCTTGCTCGGATGAAGATTAATTATGTTCTTGTATGGATTTTTTGGTGACATGAAATGGGAACAGATTAATTATTTTTACCTTTTGTTGATGCAGATGCACTTGAATAATCATACTGAGATTCAACTTTGTGCCCTGGAAATGGGTAAATGCTGTTCTTGAATATCTTTTCATGATTAGTTGGGGTTCATAAAGTGAATTTGATTATAAGTTACTGCATTTCAGTAGGTTGTAGTATTTCTTATGGTTTCCCATTCAAGCAAACATCATTCTTGCAGCAATAACCGCGATTAGAATTGCTGAGATTTTACACAGAACAAGATTCGCTGCTAAGATAGGTAAATTGAAGTGTTTGTTTGATAATAATATGCTTGAAAATCTCTACACACTATGATTTTTGACTGCTAGTTAAGTGATACCAAATTTTTGGGTTTTGACAGAGGTTTTGACATATAAAGCTTACTCCAATGACAATCCAGCAGACCGTAGTCGTGATAGGGCTAAGTATTACTCGGTGTCAAAAGTTTTAGTTAGCCTCTGACTCCATTTATCATTCTACTCATCCCTCTTTCTTTCCTCTGCAGATTAAAATTCAGCTTCGAAGGATTGTGCACTGAGAGACGACCACAGACAAATGCTGCAGCAGCAACAACCTAAAAATCAGCTGTTAATAAAAAGACTAGTATCAAAGAGTTCTGGTGTCGTAGCTAAGTAGTCGTTTTAGTTTTGAGTAGACAGTATATCCCAAGATTGGCCAAGTAGTCATATTACTTGATCATGTAATGGTCCAGTGGCAGCAGATCTTATTGGAACTTGTCATATGTAATTTTGTTTTTTGCTGTTTCGTGTTTCATGCAACTATAACCAACCACTGATATACATTTTATAGACATAGTGCTGCAAATTCATATCATTCTGTAATTGCTTCGTGTTTTACTTGTGCTAATGCTTCTTAAATACATATTTGACCATCTTTTGAGAATTCTGGTACATGTTTGATCTGTTAGAAATGCATGTTATGGTTTAGAGAAATCATCAGTACAGGGAGTAGATTTCTTGTTGTGTGATTGCTTGTTAAGTTCTTAATGGAGCAAATGTTTGTATAAACTATAAACCGCCTTGTGAACTCTTGAGGTGCTGAACCTAGGCGAAATGATGTGAGGATCAATTACACAGGTAAGGGAACTAATAGAGACAAAAAAAATACGGCACGGGAAACGGATTTCGGTTGTAAGACCAACAGGATTTTGCATACATACATGTGAATTATTGTTTACAACAACCAATGCAACCCATGTTTCATAAAAGAGTATACAATTACAACAATATTAAAGACACAATCAAACTAATCTGCTATATTGTTTTGGTAGTAATTATCCCCCTAGATGAAAAAGGTTACAGAAGGGCTTCTTTTGCCCTTTTAACAGCAACACGCTCCAAATCCTTCTGTCCAGCATCAGGAAGTGAGTTAAGGGCTACTCGACATTGTTCATCCACTGCGACAAGGTCTATTAACAATGAAGTGATTGCGTCATTAGGTGAGAAGTTTCTGCCACGCATCTTATGCAGAAGTTCCATTGCCTTGTGGGCCTTATTTTCTTGAAGAAGACCCTGAATGATGATATTAAATGTAATGGAGTTTGGTAAACAACCATTTTCTTCCATTTGCAAGAGAAATTCATTGGCCTCAGAAAGCATACCTTTCTTGCAGAGGCCATCGATCATAATATTATACGTTACAACATCAGGCACCATACCGTTCTTAGAGAGTTCATTAAACTGTTTCCTTGCATCGTCCAGTTTGCCAGCCCGGCACATACCATCAATTAATATGCTTGAAATCTCAATATTTGATGTAAGCTCAATGCTCTTGACAGACTTATATACATCCATTGCCTTTTCAATGTGTCTGTTTTTACATAGTCCATCCAATAGAACAGCATACGAACGTAAATCTGGACATAAACCACAAAGTTGCATGTCATCAAATAATTTTTGTGCAGTTCTAACTTTCCCTGCCCGGCAGAGTGCTCGTATCAGTGTGTTGTAAGTAACAGTTGTGGGCTTCAAACCCTGGTGATGCATTTCACGAAAGAGACTCATAGCATTATCAATGGCCAAAACCTTAGAATTCCCATTAATCAACATATTGTAGCTAGTAGCATTGGGTTTAAGATCTCTATCTGCCATTGAGTTGAATAGTTTTGCCGCGTCATCCAAGCGACACAGCAGACATAATCCATTAATGAGCGAGTTATAAGTATACTCATTAGGTTGTTTGCCTATCTGAATCATCAATTCTAATAATCTCAGAGCATCATCCACTCTTCCTTTCTTGCAAAGACAATCTATCAGGATAGTGAAAGTTGCAACATCCGGTGAAATTTTTTGTCCAATCATTTTATTGAAAATCTTAGTGGCCTCCTTCAAGAAGTCCAACTGACAAAATCCATGAATCAAACAATTGAATATAACTACATCTGGAGCAATCCCTCGACCAACCATTTCATCAAAACATCTAACAGCCTCTTGCAACCGACCAGCACTACACAACCCTTTAATCAAAGAACTATAAACAACCACATCTGGACAAATACCTGCACCTGTCATCTCCGAGAAGATACCAAATGCCTCATCTAACAGCCCATCTTTACAAAAAGAATCAATAATGTTGCTATACGTGATCACATTCGCCTGGCAACCCCTCTTTAACATCTTCCTATGTAACTCAAGGGCAACCCCCGTCTTGCGAATCTTACAAAGCCCATTAATTAGAACGCCATATGTGAATACATTCCCTTGAACACCTTCTTCAGTCATTTTATCAAACACATTAACTGCATTCAAAACCTTACCTTCAACACATAAACCCTTCACTAAATTTTGTATTGTCACTGAATCCACCTTAAAACCCCTCTTCAAGATTCCTCCGAACACCCCAAACCCCGAATCCACATTCCTCATGTGACAACAACAATTCATCAAAATGCTCAATGTAAACAAATCAGGTTGAATTCCTAAAAAACCCATCTTTCTATACAATGAAAACACATCCATGTAGCATCCAAGTTTTGTAATGGACTGTATTGCATGATTAAATGTATGTATGGGCGGTAATGGTTGAAGTTGGACCAATTTATCAAAGTAAGTTAATGCATCAGTGAGCGTAATTTTACCTGATTTACACTGCTTTCTCACGTGATATTCGAACTTCGTTGGATGTTCAGAAACCCGAGTTCTTTCATCAACTTTGCTGGATTTGGAGTTTGACGTTGAAACTTGAGATGGGTTTGAGAATAAAGATGAGAGAGAATTTTGGGTTTTACTCTTTTGAGCTGCATTTCTTGAAAAAGCTGTTCCATTCTTTTGTAACATCAGGGCTGTGGCTTAAGCCGACGAGTAGTATATTTGTTTCCTAGGCACGTCTGTTTATGTAACCTTTACTTTTCATTTTTTTTTCTTCCGGTATTTATGAATTCTGATGATAATATTTTAAATTTAACTAGTTTAATACCCGGCACTAGTTGTTATTTTATTATATAATTTTTTATCTTAAAAACTTAATTCATGAAATATAATGATATCGACATTATTAATTATATTCCCCCTCCTTCTAACGAGCAAAGAATAATTTACACACATTAAAGAGTAAAAATAAATGAAATAGAATAAGAAAGTTTTAAATTTATTTTTAATGGTCCACGAGATTATATAAATTGATAAATATTTTTAGCTTTTTATACTAATGAATCTCACTAAAGAATATATTTACTCTTCACTTTATGTACTTTATTTCATTCTTTTGGAGATAAAATTTATAACTTTAGTCATGTTTTTAGAGATGGAGAGAATATGTTTTATTTTATATTTAAACTTATTCATTAAAATTAAGACAATTAGGGAACTAGCGACAGAATTTTAACTATCACAACAATTTGTTTATTCTACGTTAACTATAAAGGAAATTAAATTATTTTTCTTAACATATCTAATTAATTAATAATGTTGTTTGAAGGGAAGAACAATAACCTTTATAAATTGTTTATGAAATATTTCTACATTATGTAATTGTTGAAAAGAAATATTACTTTAAGTATCTAATTAACTATTGTTGTTGTTCAAAAGTAAGAAAAGCTAATACAATTGCTTTAATAAAATGAAATCATTTGTGAAGTAATTAACGAATTAATGTTATATTTAACAGTGAATCAGATGTCATTCATACACTCTTTACTCAAAATTTTACAAATAACATATCATATACCGGTGACTTTTTCTGCATTCTAATATGACTAAAAGATTAATTATAAAGAAGATGCATCATCAAGATAAAGGTAATTAATATGACCAATTAAATTCAGATATATAATGTAATGAATTTCTGTCGTAATTAACTAATTAGTAAATTGAACCGACATATGCAATATATTTATACTATATTTGGATTTAAAGAATAGAATCGATGAACGAATAGAATATAAAAAAGAATTATTCTTTGTATTCGGAATGATTCATTGCATTTCAGCCCATACCCTCCTTCAAATAATAAAATTCATAAATTTGACAAGAACGTTCTAAACACAATTTTTTCATTCCATATACTGTAAATAGGTCGTTCTTTTTCCCATTTCATTTATGCAATCCAAACATAACATTAATCTTAAAATACATGTAAGGTGGGTAAATAAAATTCCAATACTTCTTCAGTAGTAACCAAGCTATACCTTATCTCTAGGCTGTTATAACGTTACTTATAATAACCAACTATAATGTAATATGCAATTTCATGCGCTCATGTTTTATAAAGTTTCATATTTCCAAACTTTTTTTAATATCTTATTTATGAAATCATTGATTATAATCAATGTCTTTTAGACTTTTGGAAGGTGTTTAAATTTTGAGAAATTACTTCTAAAAAAAATTAATTGTGGATTTTAATTTATTATTTACTCAAGCAAAATGTCAATTAAATGGAAGGTGAACATAATAAAATTTAATAAACTGAAACCAAGAAGTTAGATATATAAATTGATAAATAAGGATACAAACCTATAAAAAAACAAAATCATTTATTATTTATACAGGCAAAATGTCAATTAAATGGAACGTGAGCATAATAAACATTTAATAAACTGAAACCAAGAAGTTAGATGTATAAATTGATAAATAAGGATACAAGCCTATATAAAAAAATCTCAAAGTAACACATTATTAATAAATATAACTAATAAAATACTTACAATAAGGTAAGTCTATGATTTATGTTTATATTTTATAGATAAAAAGTTTGATAATTATGACTCATTTTGTAGAACAAATGAAATAAAAAAATAGATAAGAAAAAGTTTGCTAAAAACACTCAATAGGTGGTTACCACGTAACATAGGAATTAGGATCACCTTTAGTCCATATTCAGCTTCTAGATCATATTTTTATGATATATTTTCTATTAATAATTAATTATAATTCGTCGTCATCTTTGCTATTTTCATTGTATATAATTAATTTTATTTGACTTTAATGTTGTAATTGAAACCATCAAGTTTCACTATTCAATTGCCAAAGCGTATTTTAGAACAATCAAGTTTAACAATATTAAATTAAATTAATTTCTATTGCCACAATCACCTATGCGCAATCATATTAATAATGACAAACAAAAACTCACAAAACTCAATACCCTTATATGTCCACATAAACTAAAATTTAACCTCCCAAAACAAAAATTTAATACAAATTTGATTTTACATTGAATACAGTAAATGAGTTATTTAAAACATGCCATAGTGGATATATATAAATACACAAAATAATAAATTTAGGCAATACCTCTATGTCTTATATTTTTAATTCCACTAGCCTTAAAAAAAAAAGATGATTGAAAAACAGATTATCTTAGGGAATTATCATGTTATTGGAGTATAAATGTTATCAAAAGATAAATAAAAATTCCATCACCCCGGGTCTTAATCCAGCAATAAAGATCCAGTCTAATTGATTCTAAACTCTAAAACTAGAAAATTTGTCGATAAAAACAAATTTCAAATAAAGATTCTCATCAACCCTTGTTGAAAAAAGTTCTTGCACTTTCTGCTTGTAAGAGTGAAAGATAAAAATTTGATATTTAATTTTCAATCAGGAAAGCCTCAATTAAAAGCTTCTTTAAGCCAAAAGTATCATCTTTTTCATCATCAATATCTCCAAAACTCCTCTCACTGCCTGATTTGATTTCACATTATTTGCTCATGAGAGGGAGAAACAGAAGGAAAAGAAAAAAAAAAAACTGTTTTTGAGATGAGGAAACAAAAAGACACAAAAAATAAAGGGTAATCTAAAAGCTTGGATAACTATATTTATTTTGGACACTTTTATTCGACTTTCTAATAAGTTTGAACTCTACATAAGATGGAAAATAAAAAGCTTATTATATTTAGGTATACTTTATTATTGTCTTTAATTTATAATTGATGGTAGAAATTTTAAAATATTGGAGTCTAAATAAAATGCATATATTTATTAGATTTTCTTTTTATTGGTCGAACAAGTTTAAAAATATTGGAGAGGAGTGCTCTAATTTGTGAGGAGAAACTCGTAGTAACTACCTTTGCTTTATTATTATCTTTTAATATTGATGGTAGAAATTTAAAAATATTAGAGTCTAAAAAAAATGCATATATTTATTAAATTTACTTTTTATTGATAGAAAAAGTTTAAAAATATTGGAGTTTAAAAATATTAGAGACTATCAGACTACTCTAATTTGTGAGGAGAAACAATCAGTAACCACCTCTATATAGATTATATTCAGTCCCTTTTTAAAAATAAAAATACCCCTTTTAAAATAAAAAATAACCTTTTAAAATAAAAATTAAGAAAACTCTCAGTTTTTTTTTATATGTACTGTGACTTCACTTCCTTAAGACTCATTGTCCTCTCTATGTTTTAATCGTTAGGGTTGCAATGTTATATGATCTGATTGGCTCTTTGAACGTTAGTTAAATTTATATATTGTCATAAATTTACTTGAAATTAAAACTTATTAATACATGAGATTAGTAAGAATTATTGGTGACTCCCACTTATTACATATAGCTCTTAAAAAATAATAATAATAAAATCGGTGTAAACATTAGCAACCATTTTCCAATTATTATTGTCTACAATCATTACCAATTTATTCGTGTGATACATATAACAAATTTATGTCGATAAAAAATAACTAACACATATGAATACATGAAATATGTAGAAATTAAATAGGAATTTAGACTTTTGTTCTATTTTATTTCGTAGAATCTCAATCCAAAAGTAATACAAATTGCTAGGTTCCACAGGGAATTTGGACTGTTTAGTAAGAAACCTTTTTATTTTTATGCTTGAAGTTGAAAATCTCAACCACTATATATACGATTTTTGACTGCTGGTTAAATGTTATCAAATTTTGGGTTTCGAAACAGAGATTTTGACATCTACTGTTCCTACCCGGACAATTTTCACTAGGCTAAGGTCAGTACTAATGGTAGTAACTAGATGAATGTCCCTGATCTTATCTATAACTGGATGAATATCCCTGTCTTTACTCTTGACTACAGAGCAGATTAATTATTTTTATCTTTTGCTGATGAAGATCCACTTAAATAAACAGATTCAACTTAGTGCCCTAGAAATGGGTAGATGCTGTTCTTGAATCTCTTTTCTTGATTAAATTTGATTGTAGTATTTCTTAGTTTCTCATCCTACACATTGCTATTTAAGTGATACCAAATTTTTGGGTTTTGACACACAGATTTTGAGATATAAAGTTTACTCGAATACATATAATTATGTCGCAAGTAAATCTACAACACTATTAAAAATTTTAATAAAAAATGTATTTTGGTATGAACGTTTCAAAATATGTATAATTTAAGAATCTAAAATTCTTAACTTTACAAAAATGATTATAATTCTGTTTTATATTTTGCAAATGAAGAACATCCCTATATAGGCATTAGGCCTTACAACATAAGACTAAGATCAGTTCTACTCGAGGTCCGAGATTTGACTATCTAAAATATTATTTCAAAGAATATTTACAAATATAATTATCACATAAATTAATCTAGAACGTTCTACTGTTTACTATCTAAAATATTATTTCAAAGAATATTTACAAATATAATTATCACATAAATTAATCTAGAACGTTCTACTGTTTACTATCTAAAATATTATTCCAAAGGATATTTACAAACATAATTATCACATAAAATAATCTAGAACGTTCTACTAAAAATCTGTTTGAGAAAATTTTAAAAATGTCATCTAATGTTGGCGGTGAGTACCTTGTGGGCATCCAATAAGCACTTGCATGGAGTAGCCTTTTTGAAAATGTGCATTTTATGATACTAACTCAACCAGATTTAACTATATCTTTTAAGAAAGTTATCCTACTGTCCTATGCATATATTTATCTTAGGGCTGAACAAGTAACCAAATCGCCTCCGAAACCGCACCAAAAACCGCACCAATTAAAATCGTACTAACGGTTCCGGCGTATGTTGCGGTTTTAGGTGGGTTAAAAACCAAATTTATGGTTCGGCTTTAGTTACTGGTCAAAACCGCACGCATAAAATCGAAACCGCACCGTGTGTGTGTATGTATGTAGGCTATACGTTCAGAATTGGTTTGTCCATTTGTCCAAGCTCATACCAAGGAAATGATTGATTTAATTTCAAATAAGGAATACTAGAAAGACTTTAAAAGATTGATGAATTTATTTTTCATTGTTAATTTAAATTGTATAAAATTTTGTTGCCTCAATTGATTTTGTAACCGAAACCGCACCAAATGAAACCACACCGCACATTTCAAAACCGCACCAAATCGCACCATGCGGTTTCATGTACGATATTATTCCAAAGGATATTTACAAACATAATTATCACATAAATTAATCTAGAACGTTCTACTAAAAATCTGATTGAGAAAATTTTAAAAATGTCATCTAATGTTGGCGGTGAGTACCTTGTGGGCATCCAATAAGCACTTGCATGGAGTAGCCTTTTTGAAAATGTGCATTTTATGATACTAGCTCAACCAGATTTAACTATATCTTTTAAGAAAGTTATCCTACTGTACTATGCATGTATTTATCCTACCTCTATCATGCTTTATAACGTTTTGCGTACTATATTAAATCACGATTTAGGTAACATTGTTACCACCCGTTATCCCCCTTCTCGATCTGGGCAATTTAAGGGACTATGTAAGTAATTAACCAAAGTTAGTTTCTCGATAATCTATTTGTTGCATGCGTCTGCCAAAGCAGCTAATTATATAATCTTGAATTCATGAACAATTAGGCGGTAAATCCACTACCATGAATTTTCTACTATTCAGGTATTTGGTGTATGTTTTTCACTTAGTTCTGCATTCGTAGAGTGTATAAACGCAGAAATATTTCATGTTTGCTTGGAAAACGGTTTCTACATCATTTGGTGACAAGTTTCTGCTACACATCTTTTGCAAAAATTCCATTGCCTTATGGGACTTCTTTTCTTGAAGAAAACCCTGAATGATGATATTAGATGTAATGGAGTTTGGTAAACAACCATTCTCTTCCATTTGCAAGAGAAATTCATTGGCCTCAGAAAGCATCCCTTTCTTGCAGAGGCCATTGATCATAATACTACACGTTACAACATCAGGTACCATACCATTCTTTGAGAGTTCATCGAACTGTTTCCTTGCATCATCCAGTTTGCCAGCTCGGCACATACCATCAATTAAGTTGCTTGAAATCTCAATATTTGACGTAAGCTCAATGCTCTTGACAGAGTTATATACACCCATTGAACGTAAATCTGGACATAAACCACAAAGTTGCATGTCATCAAATAATTTCTGTAGCAACGTGTTGTAAGGAACAGTTGAGGGCTTTGAACCCTGGTGATGCATTTCAAGATAGAGATTCATAGCTTCATCAATGGCCAAAACCTTAGAATTCCCATCAATCAACATATTGTAGCTAGTAGCATTGGGTTTAAGACCTCTATCTGTCATTGACTTGAATAGTTTTGCCGTGTCATCCAAGCGACACAGCAAACATAATCCATTAATGAGCGAGTTATAAGTATATATATTCATTAGGTTGTCTGCCTAACTAAATCATCAGTTCTAACAATCTCATAGCATCATTCACTCTTCCTTTCTTGCAAAGACAATCTATCAGCATAGTGAAAGTTGCAACATCCGGTGAGATATTTTGTCCAACCATTTTATTGAAAATCCTACTGGCCTCCTTCAAGAAGTCCAACTGACAAAAACCATGAATCAAACAACTGAATGTAATTACATCTGCAGCAATCCCTCGACCAACCATTTCATCAAAACATCTAACAGCTTCTTGCAACCGACCAGCACTACACAACCCTTTAATCAAAGAATTATAAGTAACCACATCTGGGCAAATACCTGCACCTATCATCTCCGAGAAGTTACCAAATGCCTCATCTATCAACCCATCTTTACAAAAAGAATCAATAATGTTGCTATATGTGATCACATTCGCCACGCAACCCCTCTTACATCTTCCTATGTAACTCAAGAGCCAGCCCCGTGAATCTTACAAAGCCCATTAATTAGAATACCATATGTGAACACATTCCCTTGAACACCTTCTTCAGATATTTATCAAACACGTGAACTGCATCCAAAACCTTACCTTCAGCGCATAAACCCTTCACTAATTTCGGTACTGTCACTGAATCCACCTTAAAACCCCTCTTCAAGATTCCTCCAAACACCCCAAACCCAGAATCCACATTCCTCATATGACAACAACAATTCATCAAAATGCTCAATGTATACAAATCAGGCTGAATTCCTAAAAAACCCATCTTTCTATACAATGAAAACACATCCATGTAGCATTTTAGCCTTGTTCGAACTTGTGGCTCATATAGTGTATGAGAGGTACCGAGAAGCTCTTGAAAAAAGCAAAATATATCATTCATTTATAAGTTTACTATATCGAAAATTTATGACGGAGCGGAGTGAGGAAAGTGAAGCTACCAAACGGAACGGAGCGAGGCACTAGCCCATCATAGTTGACCCGAAGGTTTGGGGGTGTGAGCCCCTACAGTAGCACGACGTTACAAGGGCATTATGGGTATTCAAACTATAATATGATTTATGATTGGAATAAAAGTAACGATTATATATACTCTCTATTGGAAAAATCATATGTACACGGATGATAAATAAAACATCTTTCCGCTCCCGTAGAATTTTGGTTAATCACGTAAATTTGTGTGTTGATTATTTACTGTCATGTACGTGTGTGATCCGATTCTATATGAGCCTTGTAATGGACTGTAATACATGATTAAATGTATGTATAGCCGTATAGGTAGTAATGGTTGAAGTTGGACCGATTTATCAAAGTAAGTTAATGCATCAGTGAGCGTAATTTTACCCGATTTACACTGCTTTCTCACGTGATATTCGAACTGCGCTGGATGTTCAGAAACCCGAGTTCTTTCATCAGCTTTGCTGGATTTGGAGTTTGAGGTTGAAACTTGAGATGGGCTTGAGAATAGAGATGAGAGAGAATTTTGGGTTTTACTCTTTGGAGCTGCATTTATTGAAAAAGCTGTTGCATTCTTTTGTAACATCAAGCCTGTACCGTAGCCTAAGCTGATAGTATATCTGTTTCCTAAGCACCTCCGTTTATGTATGCTGATGATAGGATTTTTTTTTTTTTCGGCAATTCTGAATTCTGATGATAGGATCTTGAATTTAATTACCCTTATGCCGAGTTTCGATTGAAGAAATGAAAACGGAGTACGGAATGGAACCATTTTAAGTTTATATTTGATTATTGATGGTAGATGTTATCATATAATGACAAAATTATTATATATTCATTCTATTGGAATGAATTTTATTCTACATTTTTCACATAGAATAAAAAAACAAAGTAATGGAATGAATTTTGGTTCTATTGAAATGATTTATACTCTAAAATGATCCTCAAATATATTATTTTTATTTCATTCTTTTCTCCATTTTATTCTCTCAATTCAAACTTAGCGTCAATCCCTTTTTTAAAATACTCTTTTTTGAATTTTTATTTTTTTTCTCATGGACTGTGACTTTACTTCCTTCAGCCTCATATGTCCTCTCTTTGGTTTTAAAAGATTAATTTGAATAATGTTACAGATTTCAAATAATATATTATTATTATTATATTAGTTAACTTTTTTTCATATAATTGATTATGTTATAAAATATCGTTTGTTTTATTTAATATCATATTATCTAAGACATGTATGAGACAAGACAAAGTAGAGTAGGATATTCACTCACCTCTTTATCAAAAAATTAACCAGAATATTAACTCTTTATCAAAAAAAATTGAGACATCTAATATTACTCTCATCTTTTTTGGGAGCATCTACCTCCACCTGTTCACATATGTATTCGTGAGTAATGACATTTATTAATTGAATTATAAGCTCGTTAATATGTTTCCCTCCATTAAACATTCTTCCAAGGAAAAGACATTTAAATACAATTTTTCAATAATTACATAACTTTTACTAGAAGGCGGCAAAGAGTGCCCAATCATTAATTAGTACACAAACTATAATATCATCCATATGAGTTGTGTCCACCAGCAAACCGTGGTATTATTGTTACAACTTGGGTAAAGGTTGAGACATAACTTGTAGATTACATAGAACATGTATAACTTTGTTAATAATTAAAACAAATAAATGCTCAACCCTGATTCCCACACAAGATATGTTCATGTTTTATTATCTGGAATCCACCCTTGGGAGAGCACCTTTTATATACCCAAATATATTGTCAAACTGAGGAATCAAGAGAAGCATCGTCTACATTAGCAAACTCTTTGATCAAATTTTTGGATGAAGGTAGTCCTGCAACCACATCCTCTTCAATGCCACACTCATTAGTTCCTCTTCGGATTTTGAAGTATCCGTCCTATAATACAAAATATTTGAGGATTCAATAAAGTTCCGCTTTATATTTAACTTAATCGAGCCAAAAGAGAAAACTTAAGAAGCAAAAAAACTTACATCACCCCAGCTTCGATTCCACTGATTTGCAAGAAGCTGCACGCAGTAGCAGAAAATGATGTTACCATATTACATGTGGATTTGGAAGTGAAAAGCAGAAGCTAAGACGCAGAAACATATCTTTACTTACCCAATAGTCCTCGCCCTCATCGGTAGTTCCCCATCCAATTAGCTTTACAGCATGACCTCCCATGACGTCGCCTGTCACGTGCTTATAAACTCCTGACTTGTAATGAGCGAAATCCTGTGTGAACAAATTAAAGAACCCAACGAGAATAAATTAGATGGAACCCCAAACATAACATAAGACAAGACTTAATAACTATGTAGCCCAGTGGTTATGATTTTGGGTGTAATATGACTAAGTACCCCTGTTATATAGTTATTTAGTAAGGAAGCAAGGTCCAGTGGAACTACTGGGTACACCATCTAATAGCAATAACCCACTAGGTAATTTAGGAGAAAATCAAGGAATTTAAATTGTGTTAGCAGATCCAGACATACAATATGATTAATTAAACAGTTTTACCATTGTAAATGATAATTACACAATCTTTCAATGAAATTCAAACTCCTTGATTTTTCTCTTAAATTACCCAGCGGCATATTGCTACTAGATGGTGTGAAATAATAGTTTTAAAGGCAGTCCTTATATAATTTATTCACATAAATAAAACCCGTAAACTTGTTGTTGTTAAAGTATAAACAGAACTCCTATATAGTTAGTAAAAAAGAACATCTATGAGTTTTAATAATAGTATGTCAAATATTCACTTTCAAAGTAGAATAGTTCGGTCATTTCTTAATTATATCATTTTCATATTATTGGCAAAGACCCACCCGCCCCCAACAACCAAGCACGCACAAAAAAAACTCAAACCACCAAAGACCCACTCAGTTAAAGTGTAAATGAAAATTGAAGTAGCTGTCAAACTCCACTAATATAGTTTTTACCTCGTATACGGTGAAAGCGACCTCAACAGGTCCATTTTTATAAATTTCAGCCATGATATTGGAGGGATCTGAATCGACTTTATAGGCACTGACACTATAGTGTTTTGACTGCTTCCAAAGCAGGTTGCCATCCGTGCACTTTCTCTTACACTTGGGCGTGGGATATGCAGGTTCACAACCGGGGTGTGAGCATCCAGTTTGATCGAAGTATGGGTCACACTGTAGGAGAAAATCATTCAGTATCCAGGAATATATATCAGCTATACATGCAAAGCCGACAGCAGTCAAAGCAAAAGCAATAATCTTAACTCAAATTCAATAAATTACAGGTGAAAAGTAACTATAACCAAATAGAGAGAGAACACTGAATCTGTATCTTAAGCACTCTGAACTGCAGGAAAAGTCGAGATCAAATGAAAAGACATGTTTTTACCTCTGCAGTGACAACACCCGAGCGCTTAAAGTATCTCCACGCAGCAATAGGATAACCGCCATCACAACCCTCCCCACACAAGAAGCCACAACATGCTAAGAGGTCATTAACAGATAGAGATATATTCTGCAACAAAAGATATGGATGTTATATTACATATATTGGTACAGTCAAGAAGAGAACACGCCAACTTCATTTTTCCATAAAATTTATAAGTCACCTTGTCAAAATGGATGCAAAATCGGTCAGATAGTGCTTCCACAGCAGCAAAAGCCCAACAAGAGCCACAATGTCCCTGATCAATAATTTATTAATTAGATCATTTGATAAATTGGACAGCTTATTTAATGGAAAGTAGTATTATGGTTGTCAAATAAATGAGATATGCGGTCACCTGATCTTTGATATTAAAAACATTCCAGTGGATGACAAAGAGAAAGAAAACGCATTAGTGCCTTTTGGATGAAAGAATCATACATTAAATTCACAACTACAAGGAAAGTAACTGACCGAGAATATCCCCTATGGTGCTACATTTAGGCCAAGCAGTTCTTGAATCAAACTGATTGGGTAATTTCAAACTTTCTGAATGAACCTTAACAGGAATGCCCTTTAGTTCACCCGGTGGTGTTGGTTTAGCTCCAAGGAGATGCTTAAATTGCGCAACCTGTGAAACGAATATATATTAGAAGGGTAAATTACGTAAATCATTGGAATATATGAAACTTCTAGTGTAATATTAGGATATTGGTGTCAAAGAGCAAGTATGCTGCACACTAATAACCGTGTTAAGTCCCTTTAAATGGGTTAAGGTCCAAGCTCAAGGGAGGTGGGGCCACCTCAAGACGAGTCCATGAATATACTATTGAGGGAAAGCTGTGAACTTCATAATTTTTTTACAGTTAGTGCCACCTGTACCTAAGTTTGCAAATCTATTTCTTCTTCCTTCTTTATTTTTTGGGATAGAAAATAAAAATTGTACACAGATAATTAGGCATAAAAAAAAGTGAACAAGGCATCCTCCAAACTCCAAAGAGAAAAGCATGATACAACCCTACAAGGAGGCAGCCTGTCAGTATATCAGAAATAGAAAACCGGAAAAGCCTCAAAAGCAGAAGCCCAAAAAGAAGCTAAAAACGAAACCCTCCCCACGAAAGGTCAACACGCAAATATTTGTCCTAAAAAATCCTAGCATTCAAAAAGTTATTGGTATCGAGTCTATTGATTAGAAGCGTGTAGAATTAACAAGATGGTGCAAAAAAATATGGTGGCAGGTGATAGATAGAGATAGAGAGAGGGAGAGGGAGAGATATGGAGTATGGTGGTCTACGGTAAGTGAGTTTGACGGAAATAATTTTTCATAGTACATGGGTGGTAGAGGACAAGGGAGTGGAGAGAGCAGAGAGAATGGTGACAGATGGAGAGAAGAGACATGTCCAAGGAACAGAAAGAAGAATATGTCATTTCCATGCATGCAATCTTCTATCGGTTGATCTTGTGTCAGCAGTTCACAGATCCCACAGGGAAAATTTTGAATTATGAAACTGGGAGGGCTTGCATCAGCAGGAAGCAAATCAGAAACATAGTAAGGACATTGTTTATAGACATTTTGGGTTTATAGATGGCAAAAGTAAGCTCTCAAACTAGAGAGAATCTTACTGTAGCAAGTATTTATTAGTTTTGTAAATAAAATGCCTCATAAATGATGTCAGCCTACAGGGAAGATCAGTGTCATTATGAACTGGAACAATAATCCATATACTTTCGCTAAACAACAACAATCAGTGTAGTTTACCAATAAAGAGAAAAGTACAGAATATGGCAGCAATCAACATAGAAGACAACTAAAGCTAACCTTTATTAACGAAAGAAATTGAAAGAGTTAGGGAAGTATGGGCTGCCAATTGGAAACTCACAGAGTAATTAGAGAATCGAGGATTCATAGATGCTCTCCATCCAGCTCTGGGGTTTCTGTTAATTGATTTAACAATTGATTCCTGTATGGCAAAGTAAGACAACCAAAGTCCTCTAATGAGATATTAATCAGTCTAGAATGAAAAATCTTGTCATTTTATGCAAGCAATATTGTACCTGAAGAATATCAGATTCCAATTTTACCGGTGGCACTGGATTCAATGCAAAAACCTGCATTTAATACAGGTGAGTAAGTCCAATAAGTAAGTTTACCTTTGCTAAGAAATATAGAAGGGAAAGTGTATTATTTATTTAGGATTTTAGCTATATCAATTCTATTTTATAAAGGCAGGCCTTGAGTTATGTAGAATCTGAGATATGATATTTCATCTACTCAAATGCTGCCATTTGACTTGTTATATAAACTACAACATTTAAAATTCGGACAGTAGTACCGACCCTTCTCCCTCTTCCAAAGGCCCAGCCGGGGGGATTAAGAGGGGAGAGAACGTTAAAACCTTTTCTTTTCTTCCATTTTCTTATTAGGATAATTCGTTAAAAGTGCCAAAAAGGGCATGAAAAGAGCAGTTCCCACCCATCCAAAACATGCTTATAGAAAACTCCTCACAATCCTGGACCACACAAACAGAACCCAGTCACCTACACTAATTTTCCAAGGAAACTTGTCTAGAAAACCAAAAAAGATAGTATACTATAGACGCATAATAAACCTCATTGAACCAAATAAAATAATAATAATAATAATAATAATAATAATAATAATAATAAATTATTAAAAAAAAACAGGTTCAAGATCAAAAACAAACCTGAACCTAAAGCATAAATAGGTTACAAAAGCATTTTAAGGAGAGAAGAAAAAGGAAAAAAAAACTTCCTATTAAGAGGAAAAACAAGCCCATCTTCTGTTGAGATGAGCTCATGAGCATAACATGTGTTAATCCACTAGTCAAAGCTTACCGGAGCCAAGCTACACTTAGGGATTTTTACCTTCTCTGCTTCTCATTAGTTCTCTTTGCAACACCTATGAAAAAGGGTATAGAGCAAAACAAGACACACCTCTGCTTCTACGATCACTCTGATTTTTTCTCCATCCCACCCACACCCCCAAAAAAAAAACACCAAAGGAAAAGGGAAGTATTCTCTCTCTTCTTCTTTTTTAGTGTTGTTAACATTAAATAAAAACATTGAAATTTGAATTTGTTACAGTTGAATGGAGATTCATGTACATTTCTGCCAAATCATATATGTTGATTACAATACAATATGACAGTGGTAGTGGAGTTCAAGTGCTTCATATAATACACAATCACTTGGTTTCATCAGCTGTCCAACTATAGCTACATGCCTTTGTAAAACCATGATGAGAGAAAACGACAGATGGACATCTATAATACCTAGAAATTAACCTCACAACTATAACAAGCTGCACATTTTCACCAACAAAGAAAAACTGCAAATCAATGTTTGTTTATGTACATATTTGTCGAGCTTTAAGTTAAACCAATAGTGGCTAGTTTGTACTACTACAAGCTATGAATAGCTAGAAGCCTTGAACTCAACTTACATGCACTCTACTCAACCTTCTGAACAGTACCCTTTGTCAAATAATCGAATACATATGCATCTTTAAATGTGTAAGAACTCATTTTCTTGATTATCTCTTATAAACTGATTCTTTTCAAATATTTTAGATTATTTATAATCTACTTCAGAGCGCTGCAATAGTAGTGCAAATCTGTACTAGTCTGCAGCAATTGTGACTGGCCTACGAAGTTCTAATGGTGACTTGATACAGAGCCAGTTCATTTGTTTCTCACAAGGGTGCTAATTAAAATTCAAGAGACTGATAATGAAATGATTTGTGTCTCAATCTGCTCTGCACTATCTGCCAACAAATTTATGCTCCTCTTTCAGTTTGTAGTTCCATTTGTTCCTCTATAATATTCCTATTCAAGTTTGTCACATCAATTTTTTTCCATGTACCTTCATAACACAGCCCACACGGAGGTCAAAAATGGGTAAAAAATTTCAAAATTGCCTGTTTTATCTAAAACTCTCTTTGGATAAGTGCATAAAAGAAAAGGAAACCAAAATGAGAAGTAAAAAATTAAAAAGTAAAAAAAAAAGAGAAGACCTTTTTAGTGAACAAATGTCCAACTACATGTTAATGCTGTACAATAATCAAATACCAACTATACCACTAAATTTAAGTGTAATCAGCTATTAATAAAGCTCCCATCTTTTTCTACTTTTCATATTTCCCTTTTCCTTTATAGTTTCAAGCAAAACAAGCAAATCGTTGAAATCCTGTCTATGATCTAACCCATCATCTAATTGTTGTTAAACATAAGAAATCACTAGGGTATCGAGCATATCAGTTGTTTATCTTATCTGGGTAACTAAGGAAGTGAGAAAACAGTATGAAAAGGCAAGGATAGAGATGCACAACTGAATAATTAACAGATGTGTATTTGAAGTTGAACGGCAAATTCAACAGCAAAATCAGCGGGTCAACTGTTAACAAGCCCAAATCAGTGGATCTACAATTAGACCAGACAAAAAGAGAGGGAAAGAGAAGGTACCTGTTCATGAAACAAGGAGATAGCCCCAATAATCAGGAGAGTCGCCCAGTAGAGCCCAGTTGGGGCCATATCAGTTTTGTGGAATTGATTGGGAAAATGAGGAGCAGATTAACCTCTAGCTACCAAATGGAGTTTTACATATACTCCAACTCCAATAATTTGGAATCTTTATGACAAGAAAAAGATCCACTTATTGGCCATTTGTTGGCTATTACGTCAAAATGGTTGAAAAAGTAGAAGCGTGTTGCTTAACGCTACCTCTCTTCTGATCAAGGGTGGTTATTGGGCGGATTTAAGAAAGTTGGGTAAATAATGGTAAAAGTTAAGTGAAAAATTTTCTTGTTTAAAAAATAAAAATAATTTATCAGAATGGGACCAGTCATCGAACTGACTCGGACAAATGTTAAAGTGAAGATTGATATAATAAATATTTTGAAATTTTTAAAAATATATATTTTTATACATAATATAAGAAGAAATATATTTAATTATCCAATACAATGTCGTTTTGAGGGTTACCTCACACAAGAGCGTGATATAACATTCACCTCCTTTTTATCATAAATTAATTTAATTTTATACAATATAATTATGAAAATTATTAACTATCTAAATAGTACTATTAATTATAAAATTATTATTTTTAAAAGTTAATAAAATTAAATTAATATAATTTAAAAAATATTTCAAATTAACTTTGAAGTCAAACTTTATCCTATTATAGAATATAGCACGTAAAAGAAAGTTCATTCAAGCACTTAGCAAAAATAAAGCAAACTAAATAAAAATATTATTAATTTTAAAATTATGATTTATTTACTTTTGAGACTTTGATCTTTCAATGACTTGATAGATATGGATAAGTTGTTGAGAGATTGAAAACATGTCTGAAATTAAGATTTTTTACATCTATAGATTATAGTTAAAATATTTTCAGTTAAAAGTAATCAATTTTAATTTTTTATTAACAAATCAATATCAACGGAGAATCTCAACTTATATCAAAGGAACACGGTAGTGGTAACATACTCAAGCTTGAGAAATCATGAAGAATACAAACAATAAAACATCGGTAAAACTCAACCGGGCACCCCTAAATAACACAATATTTGACTCTCTCATTGAGCTCTACTTATAAGCAGAGGAGACAATTTAACATACTCCACTTATGATTTCTATTTACAAATGAGCGAGAATGTGTAGATGCAATGACTTGTAAGTGAGCTACAACATTCAAATTCTACGAGAGTATTTGTTGATTAGAAAATTTTGCATTTATTAATCAAACTAATGTTATTTAAATTGTGATTCGATATGGTATGCGAAACAAAATCGAGAACAAAAAGTTGTTGTTCTTCGTGTTATGGAGTATGATAGGGATAGGTCTATTTGAATCAATTGTTTGATACGAAATATATTTATTTAGAACATGATACGTTGAGAATAACTTTCCAAAAAAGGTAGTTAAAAAACTAGTTGAGTTGTTTATTATCAACCAGATCACGTCATATCATCGTTTACTTAACATCCACAATTAAAGCGCTCATTGACTACACTAATTGACATTCCTTAAATTCTTCTTCTATATATTAGGTTTCTAATAGAGTTTTATAGATCTACTCATGTGACTACAATACTTTGTAAATATATATTATTAATATTTTACAAGATGATTGTAGATATATAGTTGATATTACACTTTCATTAAATTTAAGACTCTTAACATTACTCTTCAATTTTTATCTATATCAATACTGAGTTAAG
Organism: Aralia elata; assembly: GCA_034770075.1. Classification (NCBI taxonomy): domain Eukaryota; kingdom Viridiplantae; phylum Streptophyta; class Magnoliopsida; order Apiales; family Araliaceae; genus Aralia; species Aralia elata. Next base: position 11,142,605 of record CM068384.1, read on the forward strand.
ATTTGTAAGTCTAAATTTATAAGTAGGAGATTACTCCAATATATGCAAGTCTCTCCTATTTCTCAAAACGCAGCGGGTAAAAGTCTTATCCTATTTAAAAGAGTTCACAACAATTGCTTCCTCAATATAAATTCTACCTATTGCTTCCAATTTCTCACAAATCATACCTATATTTAAAAGTAAGACTTGAATTCACTTTTCAATCAACTGAAGTACCAACCGAGTTAATTCGATATGAGTTTATAATATCAATAGTGAATAATTATTGACGGATTAAAAGTGTTGATTAAAAATTCGTGAAACGTTTGTTGTAAATTAACTTATATTTTCGTGTGACCCGCACTTTATTCCGTGGGACCCACATCTAATTGATCGGTGGAACCCACAATTTATTTTCGTGGGATAATTTCCAAAAGTCATTCAATAGTTACTTACCGTCAGTAGAAATTTAATTTAGTTTTTATTTTACCTTAGGGTTAAAAATCTAAGAGAAAACATATTCTAAGGATATGTTAAAGTATAAAGTATATTAAAAGAATATGCTAAGGAATAAAGAATATGCCAAGGGGTTTAAGTGTAATAAGCCAATGAAAGTTAGGGAAAAGACCAAAATGCCCTCGCATTGATTTTCCTATAAATAGGAAGGGTTATCTTAAGGAAATTCACAACTTCCTTGCTTATACTTGCTAAATTTCTTACGTTTTCTCTAAGTGTGTTAGGCTATACAAGTATTGTCCAAGTTAGTAAACTCTATAGCAAACAACATACAGTCACTTGTTAACTAAGGTATGTGATATCATTTATTTCATACTCGTATGTAATATCATTTGCTTTCATATTCGTAAGTGATATTACTTACTTCATACTCATAAGTGTTGTCATTTCATTCCTTATTAATCTGTGGGAATAACCTGTCTGTACGGATTACTGTACCTGGTAAATAACCATTCGTATTCATTCCTTATTAATCTGTGAGAATAACATGTCCATGCGGATTATCGCATGTTTGGTGAATAACCCTTTGTATTCATTCTTTATTAAGTGGTGAACATGATCTGTCTACGCGGATTACCGCATGATGGGTGAAAATCCATTTGTAGTTTTGTATATTCTTTCATACTCGTATATGATATTATTTCTTTTGTACTCTTTAAGGGATATCGTTTTTTTCATATTTCTCCGTTCATGATAAGAAATTATTGTTTGTTTCCATAACCTTATTATTAAATGATGAAAATTCTTGAAATTAGTAGAATATCCTTAATAGTTTGTGCTTCGTCTAACATTTTTCGCCTGAATCTTTCTACTTCGTTTTACACGTTATAGTTGAATCGTGAACTTTATTCTTGAGCTATAATCGAATTTCTAGACATCATATTGACAATTTGGACAATCTTCGACTCTGGATAAATTATATTACAAATCTCTACTATTTATCCTTGATATCAATGTATTTATTTTTATATCACTGTCATCCTCTCCAAACTTAAATTGTGGTGATAGTTCTCTTTGGCTCGTAGTGCAAAGATGAACTAGTGTGACATGATTATGACCAAACTATGTATTGGTATAATCATGACCTTTGATGTTATAGACAAAGGCTTGTGGTGAAAGTTCTCTTTGACCCATAGTGCAAATATGAACTCGCGTTTGACATGATCACGATCGATGGTGTTTTTAATAAATATCTTTAGCCCGTAGTGCAAAAATAAACCGTTGATTTGGATGTTCATAAACATGAACTGTTGATTGGTGTTAAAGGCTAAAGACAATTTATTCTTCCTTATCTTAGTCATGATATTCTTTACTGGGCTATTTGTGCCCACCCTTTTCCTTTTTGTTCCATTGTTCTCCTCAGAAAATGAGAGTGTAGCGGGGACTAGTCGAGGAATGGAGTGATGGTTCGAAACAGTAGAAGTCACAGTATGTGTGTTATCGTATTTTGCACGACAGTATAATAGTTGTAAATGAGAAAAATTGTATTTGGATTTGGATTTTGTACAAGGTAATTGGTGACTCAAGATGGGTTGTGTGGGTCTATTTTGGGGGCGTCACATTTAATCATAAAATTTCAACAATTATTATACATAAAGATTATTGAATTACCCAAAAAAATTATAAAATGACAAAAAAACATCAAATATATTTAATAACTATATATATATATATATACACACACACACACGCATGCATGTATAATTTGAAAACTAATGGATATGGAAAGACAACTCCTATATATGTTCAAATTATTCGATATATGAAAAAGTAATTAACAACAACTCTAAATTAATATTATGAAATTTATTTTTTAATACAAAAATTCATACTATACATTAAAATAAGAATTCAAAAATCTAACATAATTCATTTACTATATTTACTTCTATATAAAATATAAGTTAAAAAAATAAATTTATAAAAAATCTATACTTTGCACGAGTTACTAATCTAGAAATATGTAAATTATAACAAATCGCGAATCGATCCTAATGAATTGGTTGGGCCAATTTTTTTTTAATTTTACTAATTTTTTTTCAAATATTTAGATCGCACGGTTTGTCAAATACTAGTATTTTAAGTAGAGTTAAATTAAAATCAATTAATTTAATTTATTTGGTTCTCAAATTAATCCGCTCACACGAATTCAATCGCCTCTTCATCTTCCATATTTATTTTGAAAATCTAAATTCAAGAGGCAAAAGGTACTGCTGACACATTAAAATTGCAACCAAAATAAATCAAATTCTCATAAAATTGCAACTAAAATAAATCAGATTCTCAGAGAATGATGAGAGAAATATAGAGAAAGAAGGTAATCCATCAGAGAATTTACCGTCCTTACTCTGTATCGGCCTATCTAAGCCATCCATTTCAACCTTCTAAGCAAGTCAAGTACGCCTCATCAGAGTTTAGGGTTTCATCTCTTTCCACTACCTCCCGTGGATCAAAACCCTAATCTCCCACTCCAAAACTCTAGATTCCTCACCCTCTCCTTCACAAGCGATTAGTTGTGGTAGGGAAAAGAAATTCACTATCATTTGCCGCCTTCACATCATATATATCATCCTTCGTTCTTTTGTTAGTTTTCTCTATAATAGCTTTGTTCTTTTATTAGTTTTCCCTATCACAACTTTACGGTTTTGAAATTAACTTCTCATTTTCTCTAATTCTCACTCTACAAATATATGAAGGGAGATTGATATAATTGTGTACATATATATTATAGGTTTAAATATAAGTTACTATCCTAAATTATTCACATTTTTTCACTTCGGTGATCGACCTTTTAATTTTTTCAATTACATGATCAAACTTTTTTTTTTTACTTTGATTCAATTGAGATGCCACGTCATAAATTGATAACATGAATTGCACACGTGACATTTTGGTATTTATGTGTTAAAAATAAGTCATTTTACAAATTTTCTTTTATCATTTAAATAAATGAAAGGGCAAAATAATATCATAATATATTATTACCAAAGTAAACTAACAATTAAATAAAATAGTTAACAAAACAAAATAAAGAAATAAATAAGGAAAGAAACCCCCACCCCTCCCTTTCCCCTTCTCGCCTTTTTCGTTATTAGGACAGAGAAAAAATCGGATAAAATTGAATTATTGAATTGAAGTGAAATTTTTTAACCGATCTTTTTCAATTATTCGGGTATGTTTTGTAATTCGATTATATCTGATTTTATTTTCGATTTTTGGATTCGAGTTTGGTTTTTAATTTTTTTGTTATTCGGTTATCTGAATAACCGAAACATAAATAAAAAACAATTAAGGCTTAAAAATTAAAAGAGCTCTCATCTCACTTCTCAGTCTCAGATCTCACTATCTCACTCCCTAATCTCTATCGACCGTCTCTCTCTCAGACTCTCACTACTCAAAACCCAAATCGATCTCACATCTCTCACTACTCAAAAGCCAAAACTCAAATCAATCTCTCCTCTCAGATCGCGATACCCTCAGCCCTCATCTCTCATTCTCTGTCCTAGTGCCCTAAGCCCCTAACCCAAAAGCCAAAACCCCAGTCCCCGCTCTGCCGTCTATTATCTCTCCATAAGCGGCCAAGTCCAACACCCCCATTTCATTGAAGTTCCTCTCTCCTCCGACGGGCTATTTGCATTACTCTGTAACCATTAACGGGTATGGAGGAAAAAGGCCCTTCTTGGGTTTCCCTGCTCCTCGTCCTTTTTAGAGGATTTGGTGGGTGATTTCAATCTGTATTTGGTTGGCTTGTCTTTATTTGATTATTTTTTTTAGAACAAGTGGATGTGGGTTATTGTTAATTTGTTGTGGGAATTTGTATTTCTCATGTCTTTCCCATGGATTGTGAATTGGATATGTTACTCTGTTTTATAATAGATTATTTCATTTCATTTCGTCTATTAGACTCTTATGGATTATTAATTTATTATGGACTAATTAGACTATGTGAAATTATGAATTATGTATTGCTAATTTTAATCATGTTAAGGCTTTGAATTATCATGTATTGTTAGTTTTAATCATATATTGGGCATATATTGGGCATTGGCTGCTTCTGCTGTTTAGTGTTGATTGACTGATTGTTGTAAATTGTAATGCTGTTATGTTAATTATGGAAGCCTTAATTTAGGTTATTAACCGAATAACCGAATGGTACATTCGGTTATCTCTAAATTCGGTTATTTATTCGGATATAAAAAATGTGTATATTTCGGTTTTCAGTTATAACCGAAATAACCGAATAGCCTATTCGGTTCGGTTATAACTGAATTGCTCACCCCTATCCGTCATCCCCCTTCCACGTACCGGACTTCTCCTTCCCTTTTCCCTTCCCGTTCCCTGCTGCCCTCGTTCTTTGAATTCTTGTTTCCTTATCCATATTAGATGGTAACAAAAGGGAGAAAAATAGAAAAACGATTATATACTAACACAAAATATACCATCGGCAACGATTGAAGACGCTGACGAGTAGATCGGCAACGATTGAAAACACTAACAAGCAGATCTACAAACTTACTTTCGTTTTCACTCTTTTCTTTATTCGTGTTATTTTTCATCTCCTTTTTTTTAAAGCTTTTCCAAGCAGATGTTGGTGTGTGAGGCGACGTTGTTGGTGGCTGGTCGAAATCCACAGGTGCTTTTTGGTGGCTGGTTGGGAGCAATTGCGTTTGGGCTTGTTGATTACAAGGTTTTTGTTGATTTGGGGGTTAGGGTTTTGCTACTATTTGGAGCCTTTTTTAATTTTAATTTATTTTGATGACTTTTTTTGAGATGTTAATTTGTGGAGAGGGTAAATCAGTTGGTTTATCATCCTCAAACCAAGTTCCAAACGAGCAAACCACAGGCTTCAATCATTGTCATTACGAAGTCCTATGGCCGATCTGCCATTTGGCTTAGGTTTTTTTTTATTTTTAAATATTTAATTTTCTCCAAATAGAGTGTTAACTTTGTTGATAATGTGTTCATATGTTTAGTTTTGTCTAATTGCTTGTTTTATTTTGTTTAATTGTTGTTTTGTAGTATTCTTTAGTCTTTTTAAATTTTTGGTAATAATATGTGATTTTATTAAGTTAGTTTAATTTTAGATAAAAGATGGTTTGACATATTTATCCTCCAATGTATAATAAATGTCAAAAAAATATTTGGAATAACTTTTTTTAATTACACATAAGCATGTTCATGACTATTCATGAATCCACATCATCAATTTATGACATGGTAGGTCGAATTGAATGACTGTGGAAAAAATTGATGGTTTAATCATTTAATTGAAAAAATTGAAAAGTGGATCACCGAAGTGGAAAAAAGGTAATAGTTTAGGACAATAATTTATATTTAAGCCTATATTATATCTATATTTCAGAGAGCAAGATGTCTGCGGCGGGTTATGGTCAGTTCAATATGGAAGAATCACCGTCATGGGGTCTCTCAAAATGGGGACTGCTTCGAGATATTAGAGCAGAATGACGAAGGCACTTCGGGTAAAACTAATTACTGAATTGTGCATCGTTTTACTTAATTTATAGTTATTGTGTTGATTATTGTTTCAAAAATTGTACCGTTTTCTGAATGTTGTTGATGGAATTCTTCAATCTCTTAATTTTATGCTACGGTAATTTAACTAATTTACATGATTTTGAAGCACATTGTACAAGTAATTTTATTATTGGCCGCATGAATTGATATTTAAGATTTGGTTTTTGTTTGTTTTACTAAAGGTTCTGTAGTTCAACTAATTTACATGATTTTGAAAAACATTGCGGTAGGTGTAATTACAGATATATACAAGTAATTTTATTATTGGCAGCATGAATTGATATTCAGGATTTGGTTTTTGTTTGTTTTATTGAATATGGTACACTAAATGAAATTTATATCCTTTAGCTAAAGATTTCGCAAATTTGCCTGTGCCTTGCACGTGCCAGAAAGTGTGTTTGTTTGGGTGGTCTCTAATTAGTGCTTCCAATTTCTCACAAATCAGGAATAAAACCAGAAAGTGTGTTTATTTGGATTACCACCTTGTAATTCTAAGTGCACATCCTAACTTAACTCATAATATTATTAATACTAGTCAATGGGGCATGAGTGTGCAATAAAAATTTATTATATTTGCTTCCTCTATAAAAAAAATATAAAAATGATTCCAATCCTTGATATGAACACAAAGATAAACAAACAAAAAACTAAAATTGTACTATTGAATAGTACATGTAGAGAGCGAATAAACACTTACTTCCTTTTTTGAGTACTTCTCCAATTGTATATGATTTATTAATTGCTGGATTTGAAATTGATTCATAACACTTTTTTTTGGATTATTTTTGCAATAACCATTTACCTTTATAGACAATGATTACTTGTTTGGCGTTTATCTATCAGTAATACATTGAGTTTCATAAACTTCCTCTCATGTCTCATGGTCAAGGATATGACAATGCATTATGATCTTGGCTCGTATGTGCTTTAGAGCTCTTTGGGATGAATTAATGTTCTACATCAAGTCTACAAGTAACTTTTAAAGTTAGTTAGAGAAACTAAAGAGTAGTTGAGAGAGTGTAGTTCAGAGTGATTCGAGAATGTCAATCACAAAATGTCTAGTTAATGGAGGAACTTAGTAACAAACAAAAAAGAGAAAACTAAAACTGTTACTCATCTGTTTTGGAAGCTTTCAATGAACGATTCCCAAATGATTCCACCCATGAAAGTCTGGCAACCTAAGTTTTGAAACCATTAATCTCTTGATTCCTTCTAGATCTGTCATTACATGTTACTACTATATTTATACTCTATATATACATATCTATATTTTATAGATGTCTAGTAAAGAAAAAAAAGGAAATATATATATACATATATACATATATATATATATATATATATATATATGGGAATGATTTATAGGCAAAGTTGTAAGGATAGGTCTATCCTTACAACTGACCTATCACTGTCCAAATTGTGATCCAATGAACAAAGCTACTTTTGGGGGACGGTTCAAAACTAAATTACGGACAACGGGCCAACTACGTCATTTGTCAAAAATATCCCTATTTTAAAATAATTTGAACTATCGTGCACATAATAATATAGCAGACGAAAGTAATATAAAATTATCGTCCACACTATTATTGTTCTAACGCTGATTTATTGTACTAGACAAATGTGTGTTCTGCTCCTCTCTATCTTCCTCATAAGTTAATCTCTATCAATCCCCAAAATATTATGTTTTGGAATAGTCATCACCTTCCTAAATGGATTATCAGGTTTATGAGAAAATTAGTTATTCAAGGACAAATTAGTGAATCGGGTTGTCTTAACAAATCAGAACTAGCAACTCAAATCCATAACCATAATCAGGTATTGGTGGAAGAAATCACAACATACAAAGAATTGAAGAAGCTTCATATAGATCATTGATTGGGTATTGGAGGAAGAAATCACAACACACAGAGAACAGAATATATATATATATATATATATATGTATATGCTAGTCATTTGACGCATACTAATGCCTGTCAAAAAATAAAAGAAATTTAAAAATAAGAGTTAATAAGATAAGAAGTTATGAGAGAGTGGAAGAGTGAAAATAGGGAGGATCATATAACTTTAAATAGCTTTTATTTTTATATTTTTTTGTTTTACTTCATTACACAGTTTACCTAAAATAACCATCTCCCTCCTCTTCCCTTTATATATATATATATATCAAGGTTGTTAAAATCAGGATCTTAAGCATGATCGTGTTGTTCATAGAATCAGATCGTAGAATCCTAAGATTCTACCGAAAATGAAAAATAAAATCATTTTAATATTAGAATGGTTGAACACATGCTAGAAACATTTTTATACTTTTTATATCTACCCTTTCTGTCTCTATTGTTTTACCGAAAGGACAAGATGAAATTATTTTAACCAACACTAGCTAAATCATGAAAACCAACACCTTAATCATGGAATACCCAATGTTGGCCATGTGTACATGCTAACCTTGAGTTTGTTTGAAAATAAAGAGTTCTTTGATTGTTTCTCAATTTACATACAGACATGCATACCGTTCTTTGTTCATCCTCTGTCTCCAATTCCTCTGTTTTATTCTCCTAGCTTAAAGTTGAAATAAAGCCGAGTGAAAATCTTGCCCTAGATCTATACCGTATTAAATTAATTAAGAAAGTTGGGTCATTGAGCTAACTTTAATAGGTTATAAATTAGATACTTAGATTTGAAAATATTGTTTGGGGCACATGTAAAATAAGCCTAAAATAGGAAGAAAAAAGAGCAAGAAGCCCACTCCGTCAGGATCGCACGATCCTACTGCGATCATGGTTCGAAAAGGCATTTGAGGCGCGCGCCTTAAGGCGCGCCTCGTAGCGAGGCGGGAGGAACTGGAGGCGAGGCTACCGCATCAGGGAGGAAAGTAGGGGCGTGCGCCTTTTTGGGCTGAGGCTTACGCCTAAGTGCGACACGCCTCGAGGTGTGTCGAGGCTTGCGACTGCTTCTTCTGCGAGGCTTCGTGCGACTGCAAGGGGAGTGCGAGACTTCTTCAGACTGCGAGGCTTCGTGCGACTGCCGTAATCGAGAGGAGAGGAAGAAGAAGAGAAGAAGAGACGCGAGAGGAAGAAGAAGAGACACAAGAGGGGAAAAGAAGACGCGAGTCAGATCTGGTAAATAAAATATCCCTTGGAAAATTACAGTTAGGTACCCTATAGTTTTTATAGATGTTTAATTTAGTCCCCCATGTTTTTTGAAAGTTCAAAATAGCCTTGCAAAATTACATATAAGTCCCTGTAGTTTTGCTTTTTTGAACCTTGACTGCGATCCCACGATCCTGTGTGATCCTGCTACGATTCTACTAGCATTTGCGATTTTACTTTGATTCAAATCGTTTTACTTCCATAGGATTGCGATCCGGATTGTGATTTTAACAATCATTACATATATACATGTGTGACTCTCTCTCCGTCCCATAGAAAATGACTTGTGTACATTTGTTACACAATTGAAAAAGAGAGAATAAACAAGTTCCAATTTTACCTATTATGGACTCCGCACAGTACAATATGAGACTAGGAATCTATTACCGTTCCCCAACCCAAAGAGGTGAATCAATGCAATTGCACTCTGTCTTGTGTTTCCTCTAAAATGGCTTCGAGCATCCGGCTTCACCATCGCTGCATGCTCTCTCCTTCGACACTTCCCAGTCCACAATAGACCTGATCTTCTCTTGATCCATCTGAATCACACCCTTGCTGATCCAATGGCCAAGAAATAGCACTTTTGTTTGAGTATCGTTTCACGTACGACCTCTTTTCCTGCTACACCAGGAACACTGTACTCAGGGTTCCTCCATTGAGTTACTTGCCCCTTGCTTTACAAATATTGTTATGAACTGACTAAATGACTAGATTCTCTCAGAATGCTAGTTGATTGATTCACTTCAATGAAATCAATGAAATCAATAAGCTTTGTTGATAGATTCCGAGTGTCGCTCTCCTTCGTAGAACCCATATTGCCTCAATTCAGATCGGACCAGACTCTTCTTTGTTTGAGTTGCTCCCATGCGCGCAGACTGAAAGATCTCACTTGTCCTGGACTGGACAAGTATGTAGAGATCTTCGTGGGACCGTGCAGGGAGTCTCAATCGATCTTTTCTAGGATTCCTTATCGCGCCACATATGGAGATCTTTCCATTGATAGATAAAAGGGCTCCGCCCTTGAACAAACTCTTAAAGGTTACTACCTACTTCTACGGGAGAGGTGTACTTTGTACGGCTAATGAACTCTGTTGGGTTTCCTCACCCATGTGCAAAACATGGGCAGCCAAATGTGAAAATTAAAAGTTAGGCAGCCTCCTTTTATGTTTTGTCTTTCCTTGGTTATTGGCAGCAAAGAAAGAAAAAGGAGGTGGGAAAAGGAGGTGGCATTCATTAGTTAGGTCAAGTTAGGTAGGAATTAGGCATGCCTACCATTTCAGTTTTCCACTCACCTACCATCCCACGAGTAGCATTATAAAAGGAGGGGAGATCAGCTTAATGAGACACCCCAAAATTCACATACTCCCATCCGAGAGAGAAGAAAAGAGAAAAGGAGGAAGAGAGAAAAGCTTCTATTGAAGCTTAAGAAAAATAGAGAGAAAAAGATGGTTCAAATAAAAGGGTGTTTTATTTGAGTTTCATCACGTAGTTATTGTGGTGAAGTAATTTGAGTTTGTACTCAAATTAATATACCTTTGTATCATCTCATATTATTCTAGTGAATTGTTCGGAGTTTGTCCCGTAGTTTTTACCTCTTAGTTATAGAGGGTTTTCCACGTAAAACTCTTGGTGTCTTGTGCTTGGTTATTTCTTCTCATTATTTCCTGCAGTGGTTATTATTTTGGTGGAACTGCAAATTTAATCTGTTTGGCATGTACTGATATTTTTGGCCATTTAATTTATCAAAGACGACAGTATTTGGGAGGTGATTTTTCCCAACAATTGGTATCAGAGCTAAGGTTATTTGCGCAGTTGTTTTTGATAAATTTTATGGAGGAATCAGCTGGAGCCATGATTAAATTTTTCACATCCGACATTGGATTGATCAAAGTGTGTTCCACCATGTTTTGCAGGAGACGGATGCTCACACTTTATGGACTATACTAGAGTCTATGTACGAGAAGAAGAATGCACAAAATAAAACTTTTGTGATTCGGAAAATTGTGAACTTGAAGTACAAAGACGGAAGTAGTGTGTCGGAGCATATGAGCGAGTTCCAAGGATTGGTGAACCAGTTGTCCACCATGAAGTTGAATCTTGATGATGAGATTCAGGCTCTTTTGCTTCTCAGTTCGTTGCCAAATAGCTGGGAGACTTTGGTGGTGTCTCTAAGTAATTCAGCTCCGGAAGGAAAGCTGACCATGCAGATGGTCAAGGACAATCTTCATAATGAGGGAGACAAGACGGAAGGAGCAAGTTATGAATTTTGAGACACAAACACAAGTTTTTGTTGCGCAGAGTAGCGGCAAAAACAGAGAGACGAACTCTCCTTAAGATGACAAATTTAGGAAAAAGATGAGAGGAAAAGAGATAATTTGTTTTCACGGCCAGAGACCGGGTCATATAAGGCGAGAGTGCAGATTTCTAAAGAAGGAACAGTCTAAGGAAAAAGATGAAGATAAAGGACTCAATTGTGTATCTATCCGAAGTTGATGTAGCCATTGTTAGTGATGGTAAACCCAAGTGCCAAATTAATGAATTGGTTATTGATTCGGGTGCTTCGTTCCATGCAACTTCGCGTGGTGAGATCTTCACATCCTACACTAGTGGTGATTTTGGCTATGTACGGATGGGAAATGGTAGTGCATCCAAGGTTATCGACATTGGAGATATTTGTTTAGAGACTAACAGTGGTTACAAGTTGATGCTTAGAGAAGTCAGATATGTTCCTGGTATCTGCCTTAGTTTGATGTCTACTGGTAAGCTTGATGAGAATGGTTATAGCAGTTCCTTTGGTGAAGGTCAATGGAAGCTCACTAAAGGGTCTCTAGTGGTGATTAGAGGAAAGAAGGTAGGCACGCTTTACACGATGCAGACGCGTGTGGAAGGTGTTGAAGATGGGGGAGCTAGGTGTAAAAGGATATGGTGTAAAGCCATGCGAGATGGGAGAAAAGCCTTGCATGAGAATCACGAGAAGAAAGCTCTTCACTTTAAATGGGTATCGAAAGTGAAGAAAGAAAGTGATAGCTCGCAGCAAGGGTACAAAGCGGTTGGGAAAGAATTTGGCAAGCAGAAATCTGTCAAGTTTGAGTTGGATCCTCCCATCAAGAAGAGCCATGCCGATAAGATAAAGTCTGGCATGAAGAAAGTTGAAAATTCCAAGAAGCTTGAGTTGAGTCAAGGCTTCGTTGGGATCAGCTCCAAGTGAGGAGCTGTGGTTTAGTGTGCAAATTCAGTCTTGGAAAGTTATACAGAAGTAGACATAGCAGGTTCAAAAGAGAAAAAATCTACTTCGGGGTATTTGTTTACTTTTGCAGGGGGAGCTGTGTTATGGCAGTCCAAGTTGCAGAAGCGTGTTGTTTTGTCTACTACTGAGTTGACAATGAAATGTTGTGGTTTTCAAAGAGTTGGGTTTGACACAGGAATCGACTCCAAGTGACGGGGTCATGGCGAATACTTCCTCTCATGGGTTCGGAGGGGGAGATTGTTGGGTTTCCTCACCCATGTGCAAAACATGGACAACCAAATGTGAAAATTAAAAGTTAGGCATCCTCATTTTATGTTTTGTCTTTCCTTGGTTGTTGGCAGCAAAGAAAGAAAAAGGAGGTTGGAAAAGGAGGTGGCATTCATTAGTTAGGCCAAGTTAGGTAGGAATTAGGCATGCCTACCATTTCAGTTTCCCACTCACCTATAGCATTATAAAAGGAGGGGAGATCAGCTTAATGAGACACCAAAATTCACATACTCCCATCCGAGAGAGAAGAAAAGAGAAAAGGAGGAAGAGAGAAAAGCTTCTACCGAAGCTTAAGAAAAATAGAGAGAAAAAGATAGTTCAAATAAAAGGGTGTTTTATTTGGGTTCCATCACGTAGTTATTGTGGTGAAGTAATTTGAGTTTGTACTCAAATTAATATATCTTTGTATCCTCTCATATTATTCTAGTGAATTGTTCGGAGTTTGTCCCGTGGTTTTTACCTCTTAGTTATAGAGGGTTTTCCACGTAAAAATCTTGGTGTCTTGTGCTTGGTTATCTCTCTCGGATGGGAGTATGTGAATTTTGGTGTGTCTCATTAAGCTGATCTCCCCTCCTTTTATAATGCTACTCGTGGGATGGTAGGTGAGTGGGAAACTGAAATGGTAGGCATGCCTAATTCCTACTTAACTTGGCCTAACTAATGAATGCCACCTCCTTTTTCTTTCTTTGCTGCCAACAATCAAGGAAAGACAAAACATAAAAGGAGGCTGCCTAACTTTTAATTTTCACATTTGGCTGCCCATGTTTTGCACATGAGTGAGGAAACCCAACAAACTCCTCGCTTTAGTCCATTCGTTTTTTTCCTTCTTTGGGCTCGGGTCGATAGTAGCCGTGGTTGTAATGTCTCGGAGCCCGACTACTGACTCGAGGTGCTAAGAGGGACGCTAAACATAATTCTAGAAGGGTGTTAGCACAAAAACTGAGTCTTGGCGGTTCAAGTGAAAGTTTATTAGACTAGTCTAACTAAGATGGCGGGGAAACTGACTTTGATATTTCTCTTTTTTTATGATGATCAAGTGAAAAACTGAAATCTTCCTACCCGAAAAAGAAGTCCTATAGTTTACAACTCTTCTCTATATAGTAATTCGAATTATTGCTCCGCATCCACCCATCAGTTTACTATGAAAAGAGAAAAAGAAAAAGGAGTTGGAATTCACATGACCTATCCTGATCATCAAATTTCTTCATTCTTTTTGCAGGTAACAACTGGCTAAATTAACATTTCTTGCTGGACCGTAGGGAGAGGAAAGGCTAACATTCTTTGTAGTTGAGAAAGGGGAAGGAGTCTAAATCGATGGACATTAATGAACCATGTCTTTCCTTTTCCTAAAAGTAGTGGACCCTCCTTAAGTACTAATAAGGGTAAAATAGTTTTGATGCAATATTTTCAATTTTAATTATATACTTTAGACTTCTTTTGGGCACAAATATTTTTTCTATTCTAAATATCTTTAGTAAGACGAAGGGAGTATATAAGTATATTGCTTATAGATTTATTCGTAAAATACAGTCACAAATATAATCTACTTTTGGTTTCTACTTGCAACTAAGGTACATCATGCAAATGCAACAACTCATATGTGCACTACAACATGCACATTTTACGTGGAGTATTTATTTTTTTGCTAAATAATGGGCCTCAAGGACGTTAGATATACCTGTTTGTATGCATCGAATTCTTTCATGAATAATTCATGAGAAGTACGAAATAGCTGTTTCTGCGAAAATGTACCTTGAACCCCGAGACTCCCCACCAGAGAAGTATATAGTGTTGAAAGCCATTCTGGATTCAGAGAAGTATATAGTGTTGGAAGCCATTCTGGATATTGCTCATGTATGATTTCTATGGCTTATTGGTTGCCAAATGAGTAGGTCTACAAGCTAAAAAGCATGCAATTTAATAAAATAATAAACAAATAAGCACAATATGAAATAATAATACACAAAAGCAAACTTACAATATCGGATCTGTGGCATAATTGCACCATAGCATTTCTGAGAATTCTATTATCTTATCAACTTTGTAAGAATATACTACATTATTGTCGTTGTGATAATATATATTGCTCAGGCGATCTGTTTGTCCTGTATTCACTATCAAGTTTTGCCAATTGACCATTCTAGAATAATTAATAAGAACAGAGAAGTCCTTGTTGTGTACGATATACATCAAATTACAGAATTTCGAGAGTCGGGATTCGCGCCAGAAGAGTGGTGCACGCCAAAACATAAATCTCGATCCTCTGAATTTCGGACAAAGTTTTGAAGCTTGAATGATATGTATATAGTACGTTGAACATATGAATATCTATAGGGAGGTGAATGATAACATCGTTAAATCGCTGCACCAAATGATCAACCAGAATTTTGAACCCCAACAAATTCTCTCTTATCCTATTATATTGATCACTAGGATCCAACAATATAGTAGAGGTAGTGCCGGTGGAGTTTTTGTAGGAGTGCTAGTGAAAACACTTGTGGAAGCGCCAATGACAGTACGTAGATTGCGTCAAGTAGGTAACATTTCTTTGACCCAATTGTGGCATACTATAATAGGTGCATTACTGTCACTTGACACGAATACTCTCATTGTCCTATTTTCGTTGTTTGATAGGGTGAGGAGCCCGTTGAAAAGTTTCCATTGTGGGATTTTTTGAGACCATGTATTACGTCTTTCAAAACAGCTCGAACTTTGGCGTTTATGTAATGGGGCATGGTAACCTGACTAGTATTGAGGTAATAGAATTGATGAGTCTTTTTGAGTCCAATGACGATCTAGTTTTTTTATCCAATCATGAAGATGAATCCAGTTGGGCTCCAGAAGAGCACATGGTTGAGTATCATCCAAATTGTGGAAACAGATTCCATGAGGAATCAGGTCACGTGCTCCGTATTTGATCAAAAAACTTTGGTATTTTTTCAATTGATCATCTGAAGGAAATCTAACTTTCAAATATTGACGACCTTTATGAAAATAGTTGTTTTCAATTGTCATGCTGAAAAAAGTAGAATAATTGTCAACACTAAGAAATTACAAGAAAATAGCTAAATAATGAAACATTATATAAATAAGCAAGCATCAATGGACGATCATAGG
Organism: Aralia elata; assembly: GCA_034770075.1. Taxonomy (NCBI): domain Eukaryota; kingdom Viridiplantae; phylum Streptophyta; class Magnoliopsida; order Apiales; family Araliaceae; genus Aralia; species Aralia elata. The sequence goes on from CM068384.1 coordinate 11,158,420, forward strand.
CTATCCTTACAAAGAGAATATCGATAAAACCGATAAAAAGTGTCGCATGTTTAATTATTTTATAAATTACTCCCTCATTCAATAATATTGCAACACATCCCTTATTAGGAAGTGTCAAAAAAATGTAACACTTCTTTTTTTGAGTACCTTTATTAAGTTAAATGACTAATTTACCCATAGTCATATCAATTATATCATTTTAATATATAGTAAGTTATATGTGTATGGGTAAATTAGGTATTTAACTTAATAAATTCAAAAAAAAAAAGTGTTACATTCTTATGAAGGGAGTAATACTTCTTTTGACACTTCCTGACAAAGGGATGTGTTGCAATATTATGGAATGAAGGATTTAATTTATAAAATAATTAAACACTACACTTTTTATCGGTATTTTCTTTGTAAGGGTAGTTATGATTGTCAATTTATGCTTGCTTATTTATATGATGTTTCATTGATTAGCTAGTTTCTTGTAATTTCTTAGTGTTGACAATTATTCTACTTTTTTTAGCATGACAATTGAAAACAAGTATTTTCATAAAGGCCGTCCATATTAGAAAGTTTGATTTTCTTCAGATCAATTGGAAAAATACCGAAGTTTTTTGATCAAATATGGAGCACGCGACCTGATTTCTTATGGAATCTGTTTCCACAATTCGGATGATACTTATATCTTTGATGATCAAACTTGTGCTTTGGTGAAAGCCCAACTGGATTCATCTTCATGATTGAATAAAAAAATTGGATCGCCATTCCTTTTGAACCCAAAAGACTAATCAATCTTATTACCTCGGTGCTAGTCAGGTTACCATGTCCCATTACATAAGCGTCAAAGTTTAAGCTGTTTTGGAAGACGTAATACATGGTCTCAAAAAGTCCCAAGACGGGAGACTTTACAACATGCTCCTTATAGAAACATTGAGAAAATGGGACAACGGGAGTATCCGTGTCAAGTGACAGTGATGCAACCATTATAGTATATCACAATTGGGTCAAAGAAAGGTTACCTGCTTGGCGCAATTTACCTATTGCCACTGACGCTTCCACAAGTGCTTTCACTAGCACTTCCACAAGCACTCTCACCGGCATTGTCTCTACTATGTTGTTGGATCTTAGTGATTAATATAATAGGATAAGAGAGGATTTGTTGGGGTTCAAAATTTTGGTTGATCATTTGGTGCAACGATTTAATGATGCTGTCATTCATCTTCCTATAGAGATTCATATGTTCAAAGTACTATATACATATCTTCCAAGCTTCAAAACTTTGTTTCTAGATTCAGAGGTTCTAGATTTATGTTTAGTGTGCACTGCTCTGGTGCAAATCCCGGCTCTCGAAATTCTGCAATTTGATGTATGTCGTACACAACAAAGATTTTTTTTGTTTTTGTTGATTATTCTAGAACGGTCGGTTGGCAAAAATTGATAGTGCATAGAGGGCAGACAAATCGCCTGAGCAACATATATCATCACAACGACAATAAGGTAGTATATTCTTACAAAGTTGATAAGATAATAGAATTCCTCAGAAATGCTATGGTGCATATATGCCACAAATCCGATGTTGTTAGTTTGCTTTTGTACATTATTATTTTATATTGTGTTTACTTGTTTATTATTTTATTAAATTGCATGTTTTTTTTGCTTGTAAACCTACTCATTTGGCAACCAAGAAACCATAGAAATCATACCTGAGCAGTATCCAGAATGGCTTCCAACACGATATACTTTGGTGGGGTCTTGGGGCACAGTTTCGCAGAAATAGCCATTTCATACTTTTCTTGAATTATTTATGGAAGAATTCGATGCATAGAACCAATTATATCTAATGTTCTCGAGACCCACTATTTAGCACAAAAAAAATAAATATTCCACATAGAATGTGCATGTTGTAGTGCACACATGATTCGTTGCATTTGCACGATGTACCTTAGTTGTAAGTAGAAACCAAAAGTAGATTATACTTGTGATTGTATTTTGCGAATAAATCTATAAGCAATATACTTATTTATTCCCTTATTAGTACTTAAGCAGGGTCCACTACTTTTAGGAAAAGGAAAGAATCACATTGTACTGTGCGGAGTCCATAATGGGTAAAATTGGAACTTGTTATTCTCTCTTCTGCTTTTTTTTTAATTGTGTGACAAATGTACACAACTCATTTTCTGTGGGACGGAGGGAGTGTCACACACACATATCATGGTCGTTAAAATCGCAATTCGGATCGCGATCCTATAGGAGTGATCCGGATCAAAGTAAAATCGCAAATGCTAGTAGAATTGCAGCAGGATCGTGTGATCGCATCAGAATCGTGCGATCTTGACGAAGTGGGTTTATTGCTCTTTTTTCTTCCTATTTTGTTCATTTGGGCTTATTTTACATGTGGCCTAAATAATATTTTCAAATCCAAGTATCTAATTTATAACCTATTAAAGTTACAGTCAATGACCCAACTTTCTTAATTAATTTAATACAATATAGTTCTAGGGCAAGATTTTTAGTCGGCTTTATTTCAACTTTCAACGAGGACATAAAGAGATTTTTGGTGGCTTACGGTTAAGGAAATCTACGTTAGTGGGGGAGGTGAGAGACATTGATAGGTTAGAAGAAGATGGTCCTTTATCTGGACATTTGGCTAGGAGGGTAATGCTTAAGGAGTTTGAGGAATTTGTCATGAAAGAAGAAGTTTGTTGGAGACAAAAGATAAAAGCTAAGTGGGTTAAACAAGGGGATTGTAATTTTAAGCTTTTTCATAAAGTTGCGAGTGGAAAGTGTGCGAATTTTTGTCAAAGAAATTGAATTGTACTTTGGGGAGGTTCATAGGGCTAATGACTTGATAGATGATGATATAACTAATTTTTTTTAAAGATTTGTATAAGGAGGATAGTTGTGCTAGGCCTATGATTGAGGGGCTGTAGTGGGATCCTATTGAAGGGGATAAGAGTTTGTGGTTAGAAATGCCTTTTGAGGAGGAAATTAGATGGGCCGTTATTGGGATGGAGGGTGACAAGGCTCCAAGTCCATATGGATTTTCCAACTTTTTTTCGACAGTGTTGGAGTATTATCGAAGATGAACTTTTGAGTTTTTTTCCAAGAGTTTCATGATAATGGAGTCTTGTGTTAGAGCATTAACTCTACCTTTATTACTTTAGTTCCTAAGAAGGATAGATCCATCCGGGTTAGAGATTATATAGACCTGTAAGTTTAGTGACTAGTGTATAAGATTCTCATGAAGGTCCTTTCTAAGCGTATTGGAGATGTATTAGATGATACTATTTTTTCTAACTAGGGTGCTTTTGTGGGTGGTGGACAAATTCTAGATGCGGCTTTAGTTTCAAATGGGGTGGTGGAAGATGTGAGACAAAAAGGAAGTAGGGCCTTGATTTTAAAGTTGGATTTTGAGAAACCATATGATAGTGTTAATTGGAGTTTTCTAGATAAGGTTTTAGCTAGGAAAGGTTTTGGGTCGAAACAGAGAATGTGGATTAAGGGTTTCTTTTCTTCTTCCCATCTTTCTGTGATTGTTAATGGTGAGCCCAAATCTTGGTTCAAGGCATCTAGAGGTCTTAGACAAGGGGATCCGCTTTCTCTGTTTCTCTTTACTCTCGTGGTGGATGTTTTGAGTGGGATGATTTGAAAAAGTGAGATGGAGGGTCTTGTTAATGGCTGCGTGGTTGGTAGAGATGAAGTTAGAGTTTCTCATCTTCAATTTGCGGATGATACCATTCTTTTTCTCACTGAAGGTGTTATAGGTTTTAGAATGTCTTGTCGTTCCTTTAAATTTTTGAGTCTATATCGGGTATGAAGATTAATCTTTCAAAGCATAGTCTCACCGGTGTTAGTTGGGTGTGAAGTCGAGTCCTTACCTATGACTTATTTAGGGGTCCCTTTAGGTGGTAACTCGAGATCTGAGTCTTTTTGGGATCCTGTAATCGAGCGAGTGGGTTAGAGGCTTTGATTGTTGGAAAGGTGCTTATTTATTACTCTTATTCAGACTTGTTTAGTGAGTTTTTCCTCTTTATTATCTCTCGTTATTAAAGGTCACGGTAGGGGTAGCCAAATCTCTTGATGTATTATGTACAAGTTTTTATGGACTGCGGATAACGAGGATAGGAAGGACCATTTGGTTGATTGCGATTCTTTGTGTAGGCCCTTGCTTCCCTAATTAGGATTAAAGATTTAGTTTTCAAATTAAAAGGGGAATGGTTATTTGAGTAAGAAAGATATATGTATATCTGGTTATATACTCCGTCGAATGGTGGAGGGAGTTGCAATTTTTCTTCCAATTTTGATGTCAGCCTTGATTAAAATAGTTTCAATGGTTTTATTAGTCAGAGAAATTAAAACTTCACTGTACTGATCATAGACAAAAAAAAAAGACAATAAAAAACCTTTACAATAATACCCAAAAAATTGGGTAGGACCTTGATAAAAGTATAAATGTATGCAAAATAGTTTCTGTTCCAACTTAGTGTACTTGTTATTTTGTCACATCACTTTCATTTGAACAATCCAATAAACAATGTAAAGACTACTCATTTGTTACTTTGGAAATTTCTTGTTTTCTCGGGTAAATCACTGGTTTCAGGTATCAAAATGTAACACCATCCAAAACCCACCTCGCCAATGGAGAATTTTTCAAGCTAGATGAGGATGAAGTCAATTAAATTGTTGCACAATTGTCAAGTTATTTAAATGCTCAACTAACACAAATAGTCCCAAAAAAGCAGAGTGAGCTCCTTTTGGCAAAATAGTGAAAATTCTTAAATTAAGGAAATACTGTTATTCCCAAAAAAGCACAAAGAGATCTAGAGGGGGGGGGAGGGTTGAATAAATTCTTTAAATTTTCTTTTTGAAGAGATGTTACCAAATCGGTTAAGCAATTTAATTGATTTATTAAGCACAACAGAATTGTATTTTTAAAAACCCTTAAAAAGATTATCAAAAAACACACATTTCTAAATTTAGTGAGCAAATGCAAAATAAGTCATAGTAATAAAAACATAGAGTGACAAAATATGAAATGCAAAAAGTAAAGAACACGAGATTTTTAAGAGGTTCGGAGCACAAAAATCTCCTAATCCTCTATTCTACTCCGCGAGTAGTGATATTCCACTCACCAAGAGTACAGTTCACTAATAACTTTTACACAAATGATAAACAAAGAATCATTCAAGTTACACAGACTTGGGTTACAAGAGATCATTAAGATCTAATTAAACACTAATAAAAGATGTTTGTTTTGAGGTGCTGTTAAGTTGCTTTAAGGTTTAACTTCAAATGACTTAGTAGCAGAATGTGTTTCTTGGAATCGTAGAGTGGAGCTTGTATGAACTCAGAGTTTCAGCACTTGGACTTGATCAATTCGTTTTGTATTTTGATGCTTGAAATTGTTGTCCTTATGCTTGGACCATTTAAGGTCATTTACTTCTTAGTACTGTGAGCAGTGCAGTAGCAGCCACGTGTTCTTTGACTCTACTAATATAGCTGTTGGATAGAACCTTTGTCGACTTGTCCCTGTCGAAAAATCATATGAGGATAACCTCAGAGGGTCAAGTGTTAAGATTTATGAACCTTGTCATAACCTGTCACTGACTTGTCAGATGGCTGCACTCTACGATTTGGTTTCCTCTTAGTGAAATCATAGAATGACTTTTCTGCTCTACGAATTTTAGTGAATGCGATTCTGGCTCTACGATCGGGCTTGTACTCTACGATCTCTGTCTGTCTTCAGTTTGCTCTGCGATCTTAGAGTAATTGTCTTTAGCTCTACGTTCGTCTTCTGGTCAAGAACAACATAACTATTATAGAGGTTTAACTCTACGATTTGTATCAACCTAACAAGTTTGATGATCCCTAACCTAAGTCCTTTTACATAAGATTTTTTCATCAAGAACTTTACAAAAATCTATAAAAATCTACCTGTTTACAAATATATATTAAGGTAGACTCATCAAATAAAATAGAACTAACACAAATTGTAGGAGGTACTAACAAATACCTTCAAATGAAAGAAACAAAAATCTACCTGTTTACAAATATATATTAAGGTAGACTCATCATCAAATCAAATAGAACTAACACAAATTGTAGGTACTAACAAATATCTTCAAATGAAAGAAACTTCAACTAACGAAAATCCACCTTGTAGTTGAAATTCTGACTCGAACATGGGTGCCCGTTCTCACTTATGTTTCTAGAGAATGAATTATCCATTTTCACATAAATAAAGTTGGTAGGTTTAAAAGAAGTTAGGGGATAATGAAATTGATAATAATGTCAATACATGAAAAGCACAATAATCATAACGCGGCCATGGAAGATTTGCATTAGCAATATATACTGTAATTACATGGAGTCGGGCTTTGGTAAACTTGTTGGCTATGGGTTTGATAAGTTTTGTTGGGTAAAAAACTCCCAGATCTCTGTCTTTACTGACTGGAAGTTCCCAGAAGATTTTGTGCAGCATTATTTTTATATTGTGCCCTGTGCAGATGGCTCATCCATTGCTTCCCATGGTGATCAGTTTTACTTTCTATTGGTCCATCATTTAATAGCTATTGTGAGATCAAGTGTAAACGTCTTGTTGTTTCGCATGGCATAGAGACACCTGCAAACAATTTGGAAGAACCCTTTGAGCAGTTAGATGTCCGCGTCAAGCCAAGCATCAGTCGATTTATTACTTTCGGGGAGAACCTACTAGATGACTTGTTGCCGTAAGTATTGATACGCGTCTTTTTATCCAATTTGATTATTATGAGTTGTTTTCACAGTTAATTTCTTTCATGGTTTGTAGGTTTTCTATGCCTGTATCCCTACTACTCCATTGAGCTTTCTTTTTGACTAATGCCAATTCTTTGCTAAGATTTTCTGTAGGCAATTCCTCGACTTATTTTGTGGGGAGTGTGGTTATTATCTTTTGGTTGTTCGTGTTCCTTTGAAAATTGCTTAATTTTAGACTACAACACCAGTCGGCTAGCATAAATCTTTATATCACAATGAACTGGGCAACTTACTGTTTTACTTGTTTTTGTTAGAACTGATACTACCTTATGTGCTTTTAAGACGCTTACGTTTAATCTTAAGTTAACCAAAAAATTGGTTACTTTGGCCAGTTGACAGAAGATGAATGGTGTTCTATGATAGTCACCTTACCTTGCGTAGTTACGTGTATTCCTGGTCTTACGCGGAAGCTGAATTGTGTTCTATCATAGTCGTCACCTAACTTATAATAGGAAGTCTGTATATTCTGATTGATAGAGTTACTCACTTGTTTTGCTATAAATTTTAGAATTGAATTTTAATTTACAATTCTACTTGAGATGTGATGATTGAGTTGCAAGTCGCATCCTATGTTTACTTAATTAAAAAGTTGGTGTATACACTGCTATTAGCGCAGTTGTTAAGAGCATTAACAATGCTTTGATGTGTTCTTGTTGCTTTATGTTTCTGAATAAGTTTCACTCTGATTCTTAAAGTTTTGCTAAGTCTAGTTCACAGTCTACGAGTGAAAAATTGACGTGTACCCTAAATTTTTTGTAGCAATTAAAAGCATCCTAAATGGCTAAATTCAATTTGGCATACAAAAGGCACCCTCCTCCGCACACATTTCCAGCCATTTCCGAAGAGGGAGTAACGTGATTTAAATGACGGCTTTTATGTCAAAAACGTTAATTATACAACCAAACCATCAGTGTATACAAAACCTAATCTCCTCCTCTCTACCTTTCGTCTACCTCTTCTATTTGTCCTCTTCTTTCATGAACATCAACTCCGGTTCAACGCCAAGTTTCAATAGCCCATCTCCATCAACAGTAAGCCAGACTCAACCACAGCCAAAAAAGGCTCTTCAGAATCGCAGATGAAAGTTTGATAAACAATTACAAGGAAACCAATGAGACCTGATTTGGTTGAGTGTTACCTCAGTTCTGCGCTTATGTAGTACCCTACTGAACCGAGCCTCGTTTTGGCTTTATGAAGAATCTGGTATGGCTTTGGCTGCTGTTTTGCTATTGTCTATCCTAATCTGCACTATTTTTGAATTTTTAATAACTCAGGAATTTCAATCTCAAGGATAAGGTTATTGGGGTGTTTGAAGGTGCTTTTTCAAAGATTGTTTCCCACTGTTGCAACAGGGTGAGGAGAATTGATTTCTGGAGTGATTAATCAAGACCGAATCTACTCAGAATTGCTGGCTAGACAAAGCCTAGTGGTTTCTCAATACTAATGAAAGGTTTGATATGGATTTTATATGGACTTTTCGGCAAAAATCCCTACCGCACGACGTGGATAATTTATTGTTTTGGGCTGAATTTTGAAGTGATTTTTACGGTTGTTAATGCGATGTAGGACAGGTTTAGAAATATAGATTAAGATGAGGAAGAACGGTGATAGAGAATCTATCAACGTACGGAACCGGTAGAAGCACACATAAACATAAGTACATAACACAAAACTTTAGTCTCAATCGATAATTATTCAACTTTGAAAAATAATGAAGTATTATGATACTTATATGGAAAACCTAAAACTTGTAGAGTATGTAAAAACCTTAATTTAGAAAGGAAACAACTCGTAGTTATATTCTACTACTATAATTAAACTTATAGAATAATCTAACTAATATAATAAATAAAATTTACTAATTACAATAAATAACTCTAAATAACAATATAAAATAATAAGTTTTAATCTTTTAATCTTCTTATCTTGCTCTGCATCATTCCACAAGTTTTATAATAATTACATAAGAAACCACGGTTAGAGAGTCTTCCATCAAAACATGTGCATCTTATGCTCAAGTTCCATAAGCACAATTTTTTGGAACCACCACAACACAATAAATTTTTTTGATGCAACCGCCATCTTTGAGAAAATCAACATGGTTCACCATCTCCAAACGCTTCCCATACATGGAGCGGAGGGAGGAAGTTTGGCTATTAAAGTACCAGAGAAAAAGGAAAAAATTCTCTCCATAGTCCCGTCTCCAATATCCATTAACGGGTGCCTATTCCAAATGGGGGAAAAAATAGGAGGGGGGAAGAGAGTGTAGTTATCGTAGATTATCCCCTCTTTTGTCACTGGCCCACTCCGTTTTTCTCTCCATTCTTCAAGTTGGCAACATCAATTTCGCTTTGTCTGTCTGTATATTGCACTCATCGCTATTTGCTGCTTGTGCGACTAATTGGTAATCATGTTAGACTTAAATATCTCTTGCAGAATTTCGGTTGTGCCCCAAAATCTTTCCTATTCTTTATTTTAGTTCCGAGGCTTTCTAAATCTTTTGAAGTCCTTTAACTTTTGAAACTTGACTGTTTAGTCCCGCAATTTTGTATTTGACAAGTCAGTTCTTTCACTTTCAGTCTTCACAGTCTTTGCCTAGTTTTATTACTTTCTTAAGTTTGGTCTGTGGTTGATATAAAAAGAGTCAACAAGTTCTTTTTAAAAATTGGAGTCAGGTAAAGAATCGTGCTGGAGAATATATGTGCTTATACACCTATATATTAGCAGCTACGGTGACATATGATTGGGAGGACCACCTTAAAAGAATTGCATAGTCCATTGCAACACTTGTAGCAAATCAGGTAAATATTCAAAATCTATCGCTGCAATAACATGTGGTCCAAGGAAACAACCTCTAATTCTATTCTATTCTATTTTATGACTGTAATTAAACTTTTAGAATAATCTAACTAATAATATAATAAAATTAGTTATTAATTACAAATTTACAATAGATGCTGTAGAAATGTATCAAATATGTACATTCAGTTGTTCATTTAGATTGTAAGTAACATACATTTATACACAAGGATTGTCCCTAATTCTAGGAAGAAAAATATAAAGAAGGAAACATTAAGAGGAAATCAGGGAACTTGTTTCCCTGAATATACACATTCTAACACTCCCCCTCAAGTTGGTATAGATATCTCACATACCCAACTTGAAACACAATGGGTGAAACATTTTTACCAGAAAGGCCCTTAGTCAAAATATCAGCTAGCTGATGTTCCGTTTTTACAAAAGGCAAGCAAATAAGACCACTGATTAATTTTTCTTTGATGAAGTGTCTGTCAATCTTAATGTGCTTCGTTCTATCGTGTTGTACTGGGTCGTTTGCAATACTAATGGCTGCCTTGTTATCACAAAATAACTGCATATGCCCTTTAGTTGTAACACCCAAATCTTCTAGTAAAGTTCGAAGCCACATTAGTTCACATATACCCAAGGCGATAGCCTGATATTCAGCCTCGACACTAGATCTTGCCACCACGGATTGCTTTTTACTACGCCAGGTAACAAGATTAGCTCCAACAAATGAACAGTAGCCTGATGTAGATCGACGATCCTCTATAGAGCCAGCCCAATCTGAGTCGGAAAAAGCTTCGATTCTCATATGACCATTGGGTGCAAACAATAAACCTTTTCCAGGAGCATACTTAAGATACCTCAAAATTCTGTAAACGGTTTTCATATGACATTGTAGAAGATCATGCATATATTGACTCACTATACCCACAACATAAGATATATCGAGTCTAGTATGTGACATGTATATCAGTCGTCCCACTAGACGATATCTTTATCTATCGAGGAGATTGTTTCAACCCATATAAAGCTTTTCGCACTTTACAAATCTTACCCTTGGTGACAGATGAAGCAAAGCCAGAGGGTATTTCCATGTATACTTCTTCCAAGTCACCATGAAGAAATGCATTTTTCATATCTAATTGCTGAATATCCCAGCCAAAGTTTGCTGCACATGAGATTATGGTACGAACATAGTTCATCTTCGCCACAGGAGCAAAAGTCTCCTGGTAATCAATCCCATGAGTTTGAGTGTACCCTTTTGCAACTAACCTGGCTTTGAGTCTTTCAAATGTCTCATCTGGCTTTTGTTTCACTGTATATACCTATTTGCAACCAACTGGTTTTTTCCCATAAGGAAGAGTAACTAGTTCTCAAGTATCATTCTTTTTCAGGGCATTCATCTCTTCTATCATAGCATGTTTCCAGTTCTCGCTGCTAATTGCTTCTCTTCACCCTGAGGAATAGAGGACAAAGAAGAACCAAAGGAATGGTAGGATGCAAATAATTTATCATATGATACAAAATTCGAGATAGGATGTTGTGTACAAGATCTTACACCTTTTCTAAGAGCAATAGGAATGTCAGTATCATCAGAAGAACAAATATGATTAGGATTCTCACCATTAGCATTATCAAGACTAGGTTCGGAGCAAGGTTGATGTAGTGGTGCAGCGATGGTGACCTTATTTTTTCCTTTCCGAGCATAAGTCCTCAACTCAGGCTCAAGCGGTTTATCACATGACTTTTGTAACTGTAATTCCCCTTGTGCAGAATTATCAGAAACAATAACAAGAATAGGAGATGGTATAATAGTACTTGTAATACCAGTCTTAGAAGGAAGCTTCTCCTCATCAATAACATCCTTCCCCTGAGAGAAGGTGAAGAGGAATAAAAAGGTTCTAATTCCGAAAAAGTGATATCCCGAGTGACATACTTTGATAGAAGAAGGATGATAACATTTATATCCTTTTTGGGTGGGAGAATAACCGATGAAAACACACCGAAGAGCCTTGGGATCTAATTTTTCCCGAGTGGGAGATTTATCATGAACATAGCACACACAACCAAAAACTCAAGGTGAAGGAGAAGGACTGGGTAGTTGCGGAAGAAAAGAGATAGCACTTTTGTTTCCAAGGATCATAGAAGGAAGGCGGTTGATGAGGAACGCGGCAGTCAGAACAACATCTCCTCAAAAAAATTTAGGGGTTGTCATTGTGAACATAAGAGTGCAGGCAACTTCTAGTAAGTGTCGACCTTTCCGCAATTTCATTTTGTTTTGGAGTTTTGACACAGGCGGTTTGAAGAATGATGCCATGCTGAGAGAGGTAAGATGCAAAAACATGATTATTACTATATTCCCGACCATTATCACTATGTAGAATTTTGACCTTAGCGTTAAATTGGGTTTGAATCATTTTATGAAACTTTGAAATTTTAAATTGACCTTAGCGTTAAATTGACCTTAGCGTTAAATTTTATGAAATTTTATGAAAGCAATCAAAGACTTCACTTTTGGAACGCAAAAGGTAAATCCAAGTGACACGAGAATAACATTCAATAAAGCTAACAAACCATCTAAAACCAGAATGGGAAACAACTCGAGAAGGTCCCCATATATCAGTGTGGATAACAACAAAAGGCTCAGAATGACGACTGTTAATAGCAGAATAAGTCGAACGTTTGTGTTTACCGAATTCACATGGTTCACACAAAAACTGAGTTTTGTTACATTGCTTAACTAAAGATGGAAATAAGGACTCCAATACTAAAAAGGGATGACCCAAACGACGATGCCATTGATGGAGAGAGTTCAGGTTGGAGTCAGAAGTAGAGTGAAGAGCCTGAGTAGAGAGCATATTAGATGAGGGAACATCTAAATAATAGAGACCATCAACTGCACTACCACTGCCAATTTGCTGCCCCGTCACCAAGTTCTGAAAAACACAATGATTGGGAAAAAAGGTTACTGAGCAGTGCATAGATTCAGAAAGGCGTTGGACAGATATTAAGTTTGCAGTAAATGATGGAATATGGAGAACAGATGATAATGTCAATGTAGGGGTACAAACGACAGAACCACTCCTGGAGATAGAAGACAGAGAGCCATCAGCTACTCGAACTTTGTCTTTGCCAGAGCGGGGCGTGTATGAGGTAAAGAGGTTGGAGGATCCAGTCATATGCTCAGAGGCACCTGTGTCTATAATCCAACTAGGGCAAGAGGAGGAAACATGAAAGGCACAAGGAAGTATACTTGTCTGGGCATAGTGAGATGAAGTAGATTTGAAACAGAATTTTCGAAAGGCTGAGATTTCCTCAGGAGTGAGTGCAGTAGTAGTGTCTGTAGTGCTAGATACATCAACAGGAGGTGGAGGAGTAGACATGTAGGCATGAGATCCACGTCTACGACCAGACCGACCTCCACGTCCTTTAGGACGCCCATGAAGCTTAAAACGACGATCCCTGGTGTGATTCTTTTCCCCACAATAGTCACATTCACGGAACTCCCTTTCAATAGAAGAAGGGATGGGAAGGCCAGGCTTAGGATATGAAGCAATCATGACTGAGCGGTCAACAAGATTTATATTTAGGACCATTACCCGACGTTTACTTTCCTCTTGTTGGACTCTAGCATGAGCTTCACGTAGTGATGGGAAAGGTGTCTGACCAAGTAGCTGTGCTCGAACTTGATCAAATTCTATATTTAAACCAGCCAAGAAATCCACAACTCTATCTTCATTAACAAACTTTTGATAAACAGTTGTATTTCCAGATATTTAGCTGAAAAAACCCGGTAATGCTCGAGCTCCTGCCACAGACTTCTCCCCTTGACCTAGCTCACGGATTCTTTTGCGGATATCATATGCTTTAGACATAGCACCACTAACAGAGAAGGTTTGAGAGATAACCTCCCAAAGTGCATATGTAGTGTCTAAGAACATATTAACTGCTCCTCATATTGGGTTCCATTGAGTTAAAAATCCATACTTAGATTTTCACTCTTCTTGGGCCACACCTGTTTGTATAGGCATGGTTGTTGTACTAGTGATAAAGTGTTGCATTCGGTTAGCTTCAATGGACATACGACATGCTTGGGACTAAGCGAGATAATTGTTTCCATCCAACTTAAATGGACTAAGAACCAAAGCAGAATTGAGATGATGATTTCTAATCAACTGCCCCTTATTGGTTTCAATAATAGGGCCAGATTCTGCCATGGTAAGATAATAGGAGCAACAAGAATTTATTCAAGGAAATAACAAGGATAATTTACAGCCTTAACAGTAAGCACCAGTAGGAAAAACAATAAGCCAAACAGTGATAACAAGCCTAACAGTTAAGGCTTAACAGTAAGCACCAGTGGGAACAACAATAAGCCAAACAGTGATAGTCTTGAAGGAATAAATAGTCTTGAAGCAGTAAGTAATAAGCCCAACAGTGATAGTTATAGCCTTGAACGAACTGATAGTAAGCCAAACATAAACAAACTTGAATTTTTCTTTCTAGAACCACTGTAGATAGTAAGAGGGGAGAGAGACGACCATGCTGCAAAAAACCGCGCCAGAAAAGCTCGCTGGAAAAGGTCTCACGCGCCGGTCGGCGATGACGTGTGGCGTCGGCGGCAGGTGCGTGGGGTGGCACGTGAGGGCGCGTGCGGCAATGGGTTTGAAAAGTGAAACCTCTGTGTTGGTCGTCCGGCACTAAGCAACCCAATTATGATCTCAATTTCTCTATATCTAACCAATTGACTAGTTTTCTGATTGAAACTGAGAGGAGCAGTAACGCGGAAGAGGGGAGGAGAAAAAAATTCCTACTGTCAAACTGTAGAGGCTCTGACACCATGTAAAAATGTATCAAATATGTACATTCAGTTGTTCATTTAGGTTGTAAGTAGCATACATTTATACACAAGGATTGTCCCTAATTCTAGGAAGAAAATATAAAGAAGGAAACATTAAGAGGAAAACACCTGAATATACACATTCTAACAGATGCATCACTAAATAAAGATATACATAATAAGTAATCAATCTCCTGATCTTTTCTTCTACTTATCAATCAAATGGGTCTGGTATGGACTTGAAATGTATATTGTTGAATTTTAGAGGATTATGTGTGGCTGTTGTTATGTGTTTCAAATGAGAGGGGGAAAAGGGATTGGTTGGAGAGAGATTATTTATAATTTGACCTTGACTTGACCCTCTATTAAAGCTATGCACTTGCACATTTTTTTTGGTTATAAAATGTGATTGTTATGTTCTTTTTATATATCTTTTTAATATTTTGCACTTTTTTACCCGTAATTTTGATTAAGCTACCCACACTTGTGGGTAATTAAATGGCTGAAAATTAATATGGAGGGTGGTGCATTTTGTTTACGTAAGCGAAATTTAGTGTGGTTTTAATTACTAACGAAGTTGAGGATGTAAAAATTGGTTTTTCATCTATACTAGTAAAACCATTTCAAGTTCCGGTATATATTGTTAGTGGTTGCATGGCCAGCTCACAAAAAATTCACCTCTTAATGAGTAAGACTAAAATAGTAGTTGTAATCTGCACCGAGTCTGTGACCTTTAACTGAAATTTGGGCATGCTACTAATTGATACTAATTTTGCAGTGAGAAGTAGTTGCTTAAATGAAGATAGTAGAAGGGAGCCAATTGCAGAAGGCTATCAACAACTGTAAAGTCGGCGAGAGTCATTATATCCCTCATACCGGAAGTGCTCAAGCATGTGTCTTGGTTTATTCTCTTTGCCTTCGGGGTTATGTGATTTGTGGTTAAACAAAAATAATCCTCAAACCATTAATTATTTCCCTAGGCACTTGAATTATCCCTCATCTGATATTTACTTCTTAACCGATTTTATATCCAATGCTTATAGGAATTGTGGGCAGCCTCTGATGGGTGAACTGTAGCTTGGAATACGTATTACTGAAATATCACTCTGGAACTAATGTTTATTTAGTGGTTCGCAAAAACTCGGCTGTTGATGTCTCTCTTTCCCCATTGATTTATGTTAATTGCATCAACCTATTGCCAATACATAAAACTGCTCAAAGGGTTCTTCAACATTGTTTGCAGGTGTTTCTATGTCATGCTTTGTTTACACCTTATTTCGTAATAACTTTCATGGACCCATAGAACATAATACTGATCACCTTGAGCAGCTGCAATAGATGAGCCGCCTGTCTATGCGGGGCATGATATGAAAATCATTCCCCCTCCATTTTCTTGGGCACTCTTGCTCCGTAAAGACACGGGTGTTGGAGTTTTTTACCCAACAAAACTTGTGGAACCGGTAGCCAAAATGCTCACCGGAGCTCAACTCCATGTAGTAACGTGTCTGCCCGAGCACAACAGGGGGCTGACAGGTGTGAAATTTTAGCAAGTCTTCTCCCCCCTACATCTCCACCAGAGAAACGTCATGTATGTTATATTGTGAATATTGTCTTCACAATATAATTAGTTTGAAATACTAGTCTGTGGGCAAATACGCGAATTAAGTTATGGAACCTAGTTAATTTTGGTGACAAGCTAATTCGTATTATTTAGTTATTTTTTTGTTATTATTATTATTTTTATGAAACAATTGGAATATATTAAAATCGTAATTTATTACTATATATAAAGAGACAAAATGGGGACAATCGTTGGTTTGGTCTGGTAGTCTTTTTAGGACCGTAATAATTTTTTTTCGACGGATGTAATAGGTTGCAATAGATTTTTTTCAACGAAAATTAATACCTTAATTTTATCCATGCGTTATAATTTTCTTATAATAATTTGTTGAATATAGTCAAAATGTAACCTTTATCTTCACTTATTATTTTATTATTGTGAAAGTTACAACTCCATAATATCACATTAATAGATGAGAGTTACATGTGTTACATTTTCATATGTTACCATATATATATATATATATATAGAGAGAGAGAGAGAGAGAGAGTTAAGATCAGATCCGGACTCCCGGACCTGATAAAATCCGGACCCGGATTTTTTTTTTTATTTTTTTTTTTGCAAAACAGTTAATAAAAAATATATAATGATTTTTTGTATTGAAAAAAATTATTAAAACAGTGTTTTGGGTTTGATTTGGATACATATAACAAACAGTGTTGTACCGACTGTATAACACTGTTTGTTATATGTATCCAAATCAAACCCAAAACACTGTTTTAATAATTTTTTTTCAATACAAAAAATCATTATATATTTTTTATTAACTGTTTTGCAAAAAAAAAAAAAAAAAAAAATTCTGGGTCCGGATTTTGGTCAGGTCCAGCAGTCCGGACCTGATCCGCTGGGTATATATATATATATATATATATATATATATATATATATATATATATATATATATATATATATATATATATATATGAACAATGTAGAGAAGGTGCAGGAGGATGAAAATAATAGAAAATACACACATTATTGGAGCTCTCACCGGGAGATAAAGATAGAATATGGAACATGATACTATGTTAGTGATGTTGCCATTGAAGTCAATTAGAATGGTGGAAATTGTGGTCACGCTCATCGTTGACACGATCGTAGCAAGGTTTTCAGACTCGGACTGGTCATCGAACCGAAAAAGATACTGGGTGGATGGGTCACTGGTTCAACCAGTGGTCGAACTGTTATTGACCCAGTAACGTCATTAATGTATAAAGATATATTATTAGTAATAAATAAAATTTTAAAAAATCTCGTTTTTTATGAACTAAAACATAATAAAGTTGAGTTACAATAAAAGTGGTTAATTTTAATATTAAATTTTTTTTGTACAATAAAAAATAATAGTTAAAAATCGGGTCCCGGGTCAATTAATTAGTTTTACTGGTTGAACCACCGGTTTGACCGATGGTCAACCGATTTTTGAGCAACAATAATTTTTTTGTTCGAATTGGTTCCAGTTTTAACTGGTTGAACTGGCGGTTCGGTAACCATGGATTGTAGCATGGTCCAATAGTTTAGTCGAAATTTGTTCGTGATGTTCGTGACTAGCAAGGAATGAATGCATGTGATTTAACACCGATCAATACGGGAATTTGTATACACAAAATCGGGTTAGTTTTAATGGATTTTATTTTTATTTTTTCATCGTATGCATGTATGTATGTGATTACATTGGTTATATTGCAACTAGGATGAAACAAAATAGCAAAAAGAATAGAATAATATTTTTTTGCTAGTCTCTCGCTAAAATCTATATGCAACCATAAAAGTCTATTTTTCAACATGAATTAAACTGATAATTTTTTGAAGGAAAAGAATTTTTAATTTGCAAGGGAGACATAGTAGAAGCATGACATAATATATTATGGTAAGCATTGGAGGTAACACTTCTTCTATTACATATATGTTTACATATTTGTATATATGGTTATATATTGATATTGAATGCACATAAAGATGTAATTTATTTTTTTAAGCTACGTTTGTGGTCTT
The DNA here is from genome assembly GCA_034770075.1 of Aralia elata. Classification (NCBI taxonomy): domain Eukaryota; kingdom Viridiplantae; phylum Streptophyta; class Magnoliopsida; order Apiales; family Araliaceae; genus Aralia; species Aralia elata. The sequence continues at coordinate 11,176,464 of CM068384.1, forward strand.
ATTTTTCTATATTATTATTAGATTTTAATATAGTATCACAATTTGACGTAAAAACTAAATGTATTAATTCGAATTAGTTTTTTCATATATATGCTCTATTCACAAGTACATTATTGATAAGATGGAAGTATTAATTCTATTTATCAATCTCGTTGGAATCTCTTTGAAATTGAAGTACTAGGAAAAAATGTGAAAAATATTTGGACAAATATACAGACAAGCAGAATTAATTTAAGTTTTACCCCATATATTTTAGTAATCTATACTAATATATAAAAAAACACCGATAGAAATTATTACATGAAGTTACTGTTAATATATATATATATATATATATATATATATATATATATATATATATATATAGTTTCAAGTTAAGGTGAAGCCACGATGAATATTAAACTACACACACTTAAACAATAGGTGTTTACATTTTTAAAACTTATTGTTTATAAATAGTAAATGGTCTATAATTAATAATAACAAAATATAAAAAGACAAAATGAGGACAATTGTTGGTTTGATTTTATGAGTATTAATGCTAAAATAAATATTTACCGACGAAAATAATTAAGATCGCAATAAATTTCATTTGACGAAAATTATTACAAGAAGTTATGATTAGTATATATATGTTTGTTATTTATTGGTTATGATGAATATTAAACCAAACATACTTAAATAATATGTGATTACATATACAAAATTTATTGTTTATTAATATTAAATGAGTTGCATCAATTTTAAATATATAAAAAACTTTAAATTTACAATTGAGTATCTAATATTGAATAACAAACGTATTTATATATATGTACAATAAAAATTACAAATGATATACAATTTGACATAAATTAGGCACTTATTACATTTCAAAAAAAAAAATACATGAACAAACATATTTTATTTTACTATATAGAATTATATAATAATAAAAAATTAAAATAACTAATTTATGCCTATTAAATCCATGCCTTGTACGAGTTTGGCTAGTCTCTTATAAAAGATGATTTTTTTTTATGAGTTTCTAAATTTAGTTGGGCCGCGAACAGGTCAATTGTATTTTGCAACTACTCCTTTATATTAAGGGTCCTTAACAAAAATATACAACAATTAGAAAATATTTACAAAAACAAAACATCCACAAAATAATTACAAAAATAACGCCATCCCATCATCCTCTTCCGCCATGCCTTCTTCCTCCTTTTCCGCCATCGCCTTCTTAAGCAAAAGCTTCCCCGGCACCGACAAGAAAAAACTGAGGGACTAACCACAAAGCACTAATTCGGGTGTTCTCTTGGACTACCATTTCTCTCACTCTCTTTTCAATGATAGAAGAGGCTACCATACCAGCCATTGAGAAACACAAGTCCTATTCATTTCCTTATCTGCTGTAACCAAACACTAGTATGGAGGTAACTAAACACTAGTATGAAGGTGCCTAATTTCTGAAAATGTAGTAACTAGTTTTGGTTACCTTTGTATTAAGGTTGGTTATCTCTGTATTAAGGTTTAGTTACATTTGTATTAAAGTTTGGTTACCTTTATATTCAAGGATAGTTACCTCTGTTTTAAGGTTGAATACCTTTTGTATTAAGTTTTGGTTACCATTGTATATAGGGTTGGTTACCTTTTGTATTAATGTTTGGTTACCTCTGTATTAAGGTTTGGTTACCTTTATGTTAAGGGTTGGTTACCTTAGTATTAAGGTTTGGTTGCCTTTGTATTAAATATTGATAACCATACCTTAATACGAAGGTAACCAACGTTTAATACAAAAGTAATCAAACATTAATACAAAGGTAACCAAACTTTAATACACATATAATCAAACATTAATACAGAGGTAACCAACTTTTAATACAAAAGGTAACCAACCCTTAATACAATGGTAACCAAAACTTAATACAAAAGGTATCCAACCTTAAAACAAAGGTAACCAACCTTTAATACAAATGTAACCAACCTTTAATACAAATGGTTACCTTAGTGTGAAGGTTTGCCGAACCCATTAACCATTTATCCGAAAAGAATGAAGAAAACGAGCATGGAGTAGCCATGAACGAGCATGAAGGTTTCCACCATTTTTAATGAGCATGGAGAAAACGAGCATGAAGGTTTCCACCATTTTTAACGGCTAAAAAAAAGTTTCTAACTTGATATAAAATATTTATACGCAAGTGGAGAGAGGAAAAGAAGAAGAAGAAGAAATGGAAAGAGAAGAGAGAAATGGAAAGAGAAAAAGAAGAAGAAGAAGAAGAAATGGAAAGAGGAGAGAGGAGTGAGAATACTTGTGTAAATAAAAATGAAAAAGTGTAATACTTTTATAATTATTTTATAAATGTATGATTTTTGTAATTATTTTCAAAAATGTACTAATATATGTAATTTACCCTTATATTAATGCATCAGAACGTATTCCCCTAATTAACCTTATAATACACATTGATTGTGCAAGTGAGGGTGTGATTGTTTTTATTAATAAAATTAAATTAATTCAATCAAATCAATAAAATCTTATACTTTATCTACAAAATACTCCCTCTACCGCACAAAAATAGTACTCCATCCATTTTATAATAATAGACTTTTTAGAAGAAAAAATTTATTTTAATTTATTTGTCGTTTATAACTTTTTAAGAGAATAATTTATTTATTTTCCTATATCACTAATAACTTCTCTCATTGTCCCAAAAAAATTTCTCATGGAGTTAGTAATTTTCAACTTCCCATAAAGGGATAGTAATGAAATTTCACACATTTTAATTATCAAATGATAGTATTAAATGACTTTTTTAATTCATGTGCATGGAGCTAAAACGACTATTATTATGAAATGGAGGGAGTATTGCCTACATATACGAAGGAGATAGCTTTGTTTCATGCATATATACCCTCAAACCAATAAGTTATTAATTTAGTACGGACTATGACGATGATATTATGACGATAAATTATGAATATTATATCATTTTATACTACCATAACGATTTGTAAGGTAAAAGAAATTGACAAATGACACCATTTTTATGAAAATGAAAGACTAGTACCAATTAAGTATTAACTAATTCACGCTGTCTATCCTTGAAAAAGAATAATATAGAAAAGAGAATATTGGGGCGTCTACACTAGCCATGCCTGGTTTTACATAAGGTGGTAGTCAAAATACTGAATTTGCAGCCAAATAAATTTGATTGTGGTAGTCCTTTTTTATTTGTCTACTGTTTTATTATTGTATTTTGCTTATAGGATTGAGGATTAGTTGCACCACATGAACATCCTTGATTAGGTCAATATTGTTAAATTCAACTTAGCAGCCAAAACTGGCACATAACACACTACGTTTTTGAACTTTCTTATATATACTAAGAAATAAAAAGTCAAACAAAGCCAACAAGAAGCTATCGATCAGAATGCATTTTATTCTATAAATATCGAATCCAGCACTACAAAATCAATCACAAATTAAGAAAGAAGAAGATCGAAGAACAAGGCTATCAAGAATATAAGAAGAGTAGGTACCATAACACTCTCTGAAGATGTCGTTAGAATGCGAAGGTATACTACAATTAATTTCTAGCTAGGTAGAGCTTAATTTGAATGTTTTAAAAGCTGCTTATTAACAATATTATTTTCTAAGAAAATGGAGTTCAGCAGCCCCCGACAAAATATATAGTCAATCGATCTTATATTTCGAGAAAAGATAATTGTATTAAAAAGGTAATAGAGTACTAAAATACTCATGCAAAAGCTGCTAACTATTTTTTATTCCGGAATTGCTAGGCTTCGTTTGCGCTCATCTATTACTTCCTTTTTTACTGCTTTTAGAGTAAATGTAAATAATGTTATTTTACGAACAATATTATCAGTTTTACTTTTGCAATAATTTTTACTGGAATTGTTTACTCAATTGTGATATTCTTTAATTGTTAAAGAGTACTGATAATTTTTGTGGTTAATTATATATAATAAATTATAAAATTAATGTATAGGTAAGAGTTCATGGCCCGAACTCCTTGGGACAAAAGGGAAGGATGCAGTGCCGATAATAGAGAAAGAGAACCCACTTGTTACCGCTGTGATTGTATTGAAAGGATCCGTTGTTACTGATGACTATCTCTGCTCTAGGGTTCGTGTTTGGGTCGACGCTAATGATACTATTGTCGAGATCCCTACTATTGGTTAATTAGAAATATACTCCCAAGTATATATATTTATGCATAGTTATTGCTTTGTATTTAATTTCTTTTTCTTGCATTGGAAGGCAGCCCCAAGAAAATAACATGGAGTTCATACCCTCGATGTGCATGTAATTCATGTACTACTACTAAATAAGAGTGGCTTCTTTTATTATAATCTGAAAGACAGCAAATTCTCTCTCCTCCCTCCCCTTTTTTCTCTCTCTCTCTCCATATATATATATATATATATATATATATATATATATATATATATATTGGTGGTTTTCTTTATTTTACTTCCAATTCGTGAAATAATAATTTTATGTGCAGTACGTACCAACTGTGCATGAAAATAAATAAAAGAGTACATGAAGTTTCTTGTTCCCTTTGAATGAAAAAGTAATTTTTGCATTTTATATTAGTTATCACTTCACATATCAATAGTGAGAAGGCAAATGACACAAATATGAAATTTTAAAATTAAAAGTAATTTATTTGAAAAAAACGAATTCAAATAATAATTGCTCTAGAAACAGTTGCAACTGCTGAATGGATGAGAAATTCAGTTCAAGAAATTAGGCTTATTACAATTGATTTTATGATTTTCAACAGAAAGCTGTTGTGTTTCATACTAATTTAAAATGAAATCGCTATGGAAACAAAGTTATATATCCTTGAAAAAGTAAAAGCAAACGTTTTGTAGAGTAAAAGAAATTGACATATGACCAGTGGCGAAGCCAAGAAATTTTGTCAGTGGGGTCAAAATTATTACTAAGTTATAAATAATTTGACGGGGGTTCGGGGGCAGCGCCCCCGAGCCAATTTTTTTTAATACTTTTATACTTTCGGGTCTCACACACACACACACACACACACACACACATATATATATATATATACACACACACTATATGACAATGACAATATAATAAGTAATAATATATGGTATATATACACTATATTGACTTATAATAGATTTTTTTTAATCACAACTGTTCATAAGTAATTAATTCATTAATTATTTTTAAAAATAATATAAATTAGATTATTATTTAGTTTAAAATATTATAAAGAGATATACATATATTGAGAGTATATGAGTCATATGTGGTTAAAATTTGATTGACAAAGTTATAAAATTTTAATTTGACCCCATATAATAGAAAATTTATAAAATTTTAGTGGGTCAATTTATATATAATACTTAAAAATTTTAAAATTTACCTTACATTATAAAACAATTTTTTTTTCAGTGGGATCAATTGACCCCACAATACCCTACCTAGCTTCGCCACTGCATATGACACCATTTCTGGAGTATCAATTAAGGATTAACGAATTCACGCTCTATCTAATAACCCGATTTTTTTTTAAATTTAATTAATTAAATGGTTATGAAATTATCTAAATTTTTTTAATAATTAAGTGTTGATTTAATTTTTTTTTAAAAAGCACAATTGAATTAAAAAGGTAAATTAATAAAAAAAATTCTTCATTGTTTCGTTTGGAAAATTAAATTCTTTTAGTAGATAATTTAATAATTGATTTTTATTAAAATTAAGGAGTCCATTAGGGATTTGGTAATTCCTATATTGTTTCTTAATTATATTTAAAAAGTGGAGATGAAATCCTAATCTTATTCTAATTTGGTTAGTTGAATTCCAGATCGAGTAGAATACTTATATGCATTGCAACACTTTAAAAAAATCATAATTAATTCATCCGATATCAGAATTGAGTGAATCCAAAGTCCGTTTCTTCAGTTTTTCGTCCTCTACAATTGTGAAGAAGGAAGAAAAGTTATTTGACGTTATCTTCACGCCTTAAATTGTTGAAAATTGTAACCTCCTCTGATTCCCATCACTATTTTCAGTCCTGATTTTGAAAATTCGTAACTCAGTTATATTAACTCCGAATCAAGTGATTCTTGAGTCTATTTCGTGTATCTTTTTGAGAACTACAATTTTTGTGAAGACATGAAGAGATTTTGAAGACTCTAGAAGACCAAAAAGTTAGATTTTTTACTGTTGCGTATTGAACAAAGTCGAACAAGGAAGGTAAATATTATTTTATATTTTGATTTTAAGTTTATAAAGTTATGAGGGTTTTTAAATTAAAGATTGTTTTTAAAGAAAATATAGACATGAAATTAGATATCATGATAATCGGAAAGAGGAGATAAATTTATATTAAAGAATATAGTTTGATTGAATGTAAACGTTAAAATCTGAAAATTAGTTTCTATATTTTAAGATATATTATGTGGGTATCTCTCTTAATCTGACCGTTGGATCATTATACTTTTTGGATATATTATACATATATAAGTTGAGAATATGTTTACCAATTTTGAACTGTTAAAGATTAACCTATGATTTGTTATGAATTTTAAGAAGTGATTGGTCTAGAATTTTTGTAGTAGATTTTCAGCAGTGAGTTCTAATCTTTAAAATGTATAAGTACTTAATGATTTTAAATCCGATTTGGGTGATTCTTGAGGCTAAATTGGAGTATTTAATGTCTAGTTTTTGTTAAAATTAATTAATTTGACAAATAAGTTTTAACTAATGGTGATAAGATCAGAATAGTGGACTAATCGACGTTTTAAGAATAATTTATCATATTAGGGTTTTAAGATTTCTTAAGTTTTGTTACTGACTTTTAAGTTTCGGAGTATTAATAGTGATCTAAGGCGATAATTAATGGCACCTTGAATGGTTTAAGAATTATTTTGGAATTATTGGTTTGAATTATATTTAATTCGAGGTGAATATATTTAGGTGGTAAATAACATTTCGCATTTGATATAGTTGGCATTTGAGGATAAGATTTTGTGGAGTGTGCTATAAGTGATTTTGAGTATCAGGTACGGATTTCGTACTCCACTTCTTTAATTATTGTTGTATTCTTTATATTTCGTGATATCTCGTCATTCGTTACCTTTTTATTATACTTCTATTGGCACTCTTGAATAAAGATTTGATCTTTGATACCTTGACTTTATTCTATAATTTGAATTCTTTTTCTTCTATTATAATTTGAATATAGTCCATATTTGTTCAGTGATACTATCATTATGTTAATTTGTTGGTACTGCTAATCGTTCAAAATTTGGTACTCGCTTAATTATTTCGTTTCTAGTTAAATTCTTATTTTGTTTTGGTTTGGTCTAGATGTTCCGAATTTTATATTTTATAATCTTTTGAATTTGTTCTTCATGCATAGAATTTTATTGATCTTTGTAAAACGGTACATGTTGTTACCTTCTTTTAGAGACATTGTGTTTATGATTTGATTTGGTTCAACATATACGTTTAAAACCCTTTTGATGGTATTATGTCGCATGTGTTGTGACATCATATCTTTGTAGAATAAGCGATAGGGTATACCTAAGCTATAACTACTCTTGGGGGTAATATAGACATGTTCTCTTAGCACAGAGGCATGACACTTTCCATGGCGGTGTGATCAGTCCATGACATATCATTTTGTTTGCTCTGGATGTGAGATTTGACTATTTGATATATACGTTTGTTCAGGATGCGTATGGGTGACCCTAGTTTCTATTCTGTTTTGCAGATTGGTAATATTTGTGCTAGACACATCTTCCGATTTGTATACATTTATTCATGGTCCAATATGTGATTTGCCTATGTGACATTATTTTGACTTGTTTGTGTGGCAATGTTCTGTTTTGTTCTGAGCTCGGTATGAAATAACCACTTAGTAACTTTGATATAGCTTTATGTTTTGGTTCGTTAATTTTGTTAGATTCAATTATATCTTGTTCAGACTTCGAAGATTTTGTTATCGTTAGTGCTTATATTTGGGTTTATTTTTCGTATTCCGTTCGGTTAGTTCTATTTGTTAGTTATGTTTCTTTTGTATATCTTTATCCGTACCGGGTATTTGACTCATGCTATTTTTTTATTCCGTTCGGTTAGTTTATGGTTACGTGTGAAGAGACCTTTAACTTAATAGGTTTATTTAATTTTAGCTTTTGATAATTGTGTAATTTTTTGAAGAATTATATTTCTTATTTTAAGGGTTGTTGTGCAACGTGACATCCCTTTTCTTATTCGGGAAGGGGATGTTACACTATCTATCCTCGAAAAAGAATAATTTCAGGCCAGAGATCGGGTGTCTACACTACGTACGATGCCTGGTTTTACATAAGGTGGTAGCGGAAATACTGAATTTGCAGCCAAATAAATTTGATTGTGGTAGTCCTCCTAGCTTGTTTATTTGTCCACGGGTTTATTCTTCTCTTTTGCTTATGGGATTGAGGATTACTTGAAGCACATGAGCATCCTTGATTAGGTCAATAATATTGTTAAATTCAACTTAGCAGCCAAAACTGGCAATGGCATACACGTTTTCTTTAATGAAATTCAAGTAAATAGAAAAACTATATATATAGGTTTCATTTTGCCAACACCAATTCTTATCCAAAATAAATGAACACAAATACATTACGTTTTTGAACTTTCTTATATACTAAGAAATAAAATGTAGTCAAAGAAAGCCAACAAGAAGCTATCGATCAGAATGCATTTTATTCTATAAATAACGAATTCAGCAATACAAGATGGAAGAACAATTAAGGCTATCAAGAATATTATAAGAAGAGGAGCATAAAACTCTCTGAAGATGTCATCCGAATGCGAAGGTATAGTACTACAACTTTTAGCTTAGAGAGAGCTTTGAATGTTTTAAAAGCTTATTAACATGCATTATTTCTTTGATAAAATGGGTCGGCTTCAGCAGTTCCTCACAAAAAGAACTCAGTTGATCTTATATTTCGAGAAACGATAATTGTATAAAAAACGTAGAAGAGTACTAAAATAGTAATGCAAAAGCTGCTCGCTAACTATTTTTTAGTCCGGAATTACTAGGCTTTGTGAACTCTCATCTGTTAATACTTCCTCTTTATGCTTTTAGAATAAATGTAAATAATGTTATAAATGTTACCAAAAATATAATCACTTTAAGTTACTTTTGCAATAATTTTTACTGAATTTTTTTTATTCAATTGTGATATTCTTTGATAAATTAATGTATAGGTAAGAGTTCATGGCCCGAACTCCTTGGGACAAAGGGGAAGGATGCGGTGCCGAAGATTGAGAAAGAGAACCCACTTGTTACTGCTCAGATTGTGTTGGAAGGATCCGTTGTTACTGCTGACTTTCTCTGCACTAGGGTTCGTGTTTGGGTTGACACTTGTGATACTGTTATCAAGATCCCTATTATTGGTTGATTAAAAATATACTCCCAAGTATATATATTTATGCATAGTTATTGCTTTGTATTTAATTTCTTTTTCTTGCATTGGAAGGCAGCCCCGAGAAAATAACATGAAGTCCATACCCTCCATCTGTGGCATGTAATTCATGTAATACTACTAAATAAGAATGGCTGCTCTTATTATAATATGCAAGACTTTGATTCGTTTTACTTCAAATTCGTGAAATAATAACTTTATGTGCAATAATAATTACGCACTAACATAGATAAAGAGTACGTGAGGTTTCATGGTCTCTTAGAATGAAAAAGTCAACCAATTTTTGTCTTCTCATTTCATATTAGTTATTACATCACATATCAATTGCGAAGAGGGTAAATGATACAAATTTGAAATTTTAAAATTAAAAATTGATGTATAATTTATTTGAAAACAACACATTCACAATAATACTCCCTCCGTTCTTTTCTATTTAATGTTTTAAGATTATGCATATAAATTAAGAAATATATAATTTTTTGTCTGATTGACTAAATTAAGTATAAAATTTCAATATTGATTTTTTAAAATTAATTGGAGAGACGAGTGAGAAATAAATTAGTGTTTAATTATAAAGGATAATATGAAAAACTAAGTATTTAATTTTTTATTGAAATTTATAAACAACAAATAACAAAAAATAAAATTCTTCTCCTAAAACAACAAGTTGCAATTGCTGAATGGATGTGAAATTCATTTCAAGAAATTAGATTTATTAGATAAAATGCATCTATGGAACAAACTAACGTTACCTAAATTGTGCTTCGATGCAGTATATAAAATGAAACTGAGAACAAAAAATATCGCAATCTTCTTTCATATATTAGGAATTTTAATAAAATGTTATAGATTTACTCGTATAATTATTATACTTTATAAATATCATTGGTATTTTACAAGATGATTGTAGATAATGAATTTTAGACTTTCATTACATTTGATCTTTGTATGGCCTAACGACTTAGTGGATACTATTCATTTATAAATCTTTAAGGCAATAGAAGTTTAAGTGAATAGCGGAAAAAGTTAGGATTTCCGCATTTGATACTGCAGAATGAAAGTGTAATATGTTCTAGAATATATATATGTTTATATCAAAATACAATTTATTACTACATTATACAGTAGCTGCTTTACTGTAAGATCCCTTCGTGGGACTTCGGCTCAATCTCCTTCATTTAAGCCACCTTGAAAATATATCTTTCCATCCAAAACGGAAAAATAGGAGGTCTCCTTGTGCCTTCCAACTGATCAAGTTGGGCTCCGCATTATTAAATGCATGCATAAATTTCCCCAATCCCTCAATAAATAATCCACCCCTTATATATATATATATATGTATATGTATATATATATATGATCCTAATGCCAAACAACATGGATTGGTAGATTTTCCAAAATAATTGGAGTATCTATCTTTGGAGAGATTGGGTAGTCAGAAAGACAATACCTATACTATAGTCTGTTGGGAAAAATCACCTCCAAAATACTGTTGTCTTTGATAAATTAAATGGCCAAAAATATCAATACATGCCAAACAGATTAATTTTGCAGTTCCACCAAAATAATAACTACTGCAGGAAATAATGAGAAGAAATAACCAAGCACGAGACACCAAGAATTTTAACGTGGAAAACCCTCTATAACTAAGAGGTAAAAACCACGGGACATACTCCGAAAAATCCACTAGAATAAACTGAGAGATTACAAAGATATCCTAATTTGAGTACACACTCAAATTATCTTACCACAATAACTATGTGATGGAACCCAAACAACACCCCTAGTTGTTTAATCTTTATCTCTCTATTTTTCTCTCCCGACTCTCTCTGATTTTTCTTCTCTCTCTCTTGCTCTCATTCATCCTCCCCGGATGAGATTTCTCTCGGATGGAATACTTGGCTACTCCATCTCACCCTCTCGGATGGGTGTATGCACACACACCATTCACTTGGCAGCCTGCATGATTAAATAGGAAAGGCAAAAAGCCTTCTCTCTCCTTTACATGCATAAATGTACTACATATATATAATATTATATATATACATGCTTGTGTCTTTTTTTTCCTTGCCAAAAATTCCGTGAATGGAGTATACTCTTTTCCTCATTTTGCTATCATAAAACATTCTCCATGTTTTCTGCCTTTTCTTCTCCACTAGTTGTTGTCCCCCACTTAACACATGGGTGAGGAAACCCAACAATCTCCCCCTCCGAACCCATGAGAGGAAGTATTTACCATGACCCCGACACTTGGAGTCGATTCTTGTGTCAAACCCAACTCTTGGAGAAATCACAACATTTCGTTATCAACTCAGTAGTAGACAAAGCAACACACTTCTGCAACTTGGACTGCTATAACACAGCTCCCCCTGCAAAAGTAAACAAATATTCCGAAGTAGACTTCTTCTATTCGGAACCTGCGATGTCTGCTTCTGTATAACCTTCCAAGACTGAATTTGCACACTAAACCACAACTCCTCACTTGGAGTTTATCCGAACGAAGCCTTGACTCAACTCAAGCTTCTTGGAATTTTCAACTTTCTTCATACCGGATTTTATCTCATCGGCATGGTTCATCTCAATGGGAGGATCTAACTCAAACTTGACAGATTTCTGCTTGCCAAATTCTTTCACAGCCGCTTTGTATCCTGGTTGCGAGCTATCATTTTCCTTCTTCACTTTTGGTACCCATTTAAAGCGAAGAGCTTTCCTCTCGTGGTTCTCATATAAGGCTTTTATCCTATCTTGCATGGCTTTGTATCACATTTTCTTTCACAACCGCTTTGTACCATGGCTGTGAGATATCTCTTTTCCTAACTCCCCCATCTTGAACACCTTCCACATGCACCCGCATCGTGTAAAGGGTGTCTCTTCCTTCTTTGCTCTAGTCACCACTAGAGACCTTTTAGTGAGCTTCCATCTCCTGTGAAACATGGTGGAACACACTTTGATCAATCCACTGTCGGATGTGATCAATAGTACTCTTCTCTTCAATTATCGCGAATCACCAATTCTCGGGTAACCACTCTCGGAGCCAATTCTTGCCTAACCCATCAAAAATTCAACATCACCATCGAGAGCACCTCAAGGGAAACTCCAACCCTTCATTGAGAATTCACCACACAATTGCGTGTTCTTTTGAAGAGACCAATTTGATCATGGCTCCAACTGATTCCTCCATAAAATTTATCAAAACAACTGCGGAAATAACCTTAGCTTTGATACCAATTGTTGGGAAAAATCACCTCCAAAATACTGTTGCCTTTGATAAATTAAATGACCAAAAATATCAATACATGTCAAACAGATTAATTTTGCAGTTCCACCAAAATAATAACTACTGCAGGAAATAATGAGAAGAAATAACCAAGCACGAGACACCAAGAATTTTAACGTGGAAAACCCTCTATAACTAAGAGGTAAAAACCACGGGACATACTCCGAAAAATCCACTAGAATAAACTGAGAGATTACAAAGATATCCTAATTTGAGTACACACTCAAATTATCTTACCACAATAACTATGTGATGGAACCCAAACAACACCCCTAGTTGTTTAACCTTTATCTCTCTATTTTTCTCTCCTGACTCTCTCTGATTTTTCTTCTCTCTCTCTTGCTCTCATTCATCCTCCCCGGATGAGATTTCTCTCGGATGGAATACTTGGCTACTCCATCTCACCCTCTCGGATGGGTGTATGCACACACACCATTCACTTGGCAGCCTGCATGATTAAATAGGAAAGGCAAAAAGCCTTCTCTCTCCTTTACATGCATAAATGTACTACATATATATAATATTATATATATACATGCTTGTGTCTTTTTCTTTCCTTGCCAAAAATTCCGTGAATGGAGTATACTCTTTTCCTCATTTTGCTATCATAAAATATTCTCCATGTTTTCTGCCTTTTCTTCTCCACTAGTTATTGTCCCCCACTTAACACATGGGTGAGAAAACCCAACATAGTCATGGTATTTTAGGGGCAAGGGGAAAAGGTATACCAGTGAATACTTTCCTCACGGGACACTTGTCAAAATAAGTACAAAAATAAATTACAATACCAGTATCTCTAGCGCTATTCTCCTCCTCTAATAGAAATGAATTTATAGCTGTTAATACTCATCAATGCATACCTGTGGAAACTTAATCCATGGCTGCGGATACCGATTGCATAGCCATCCAGGCAGCCGATATATATGGAATATATAGCCGTCGATACAGAATCTATAGTAGCTGATAATGAATCCATATATAATGGGGTTGCACAATTCGTTTTTTGAGTAAGGGGAGGTTATTTCGGTCTCATATAATGTACATCATCCGTTATAAAATATACAAATATACGATTAAATACTTCTTAATGTTAATTTAAAATTATCAAATACAAAATTAATATATTTTATTTATTTTGAAAATAATAAATCATTTAATTAGCAATACTAGGTAAATAGTTTAATTTTTTTAAAAAAAATTATTAATTCGTATTAATTTTGAATTTAAAAATATTTCAAATTAACTTTAAAATGTCAATATTGATTATATATTTTAGAGTGAAAGAAGTATTAATTTATTTATTTATTTTACTTACAATTAATTTTATAAATAAACATTTTTAATTTGTTGCCAAAATTTATATATACTTCCTATGTATTATAAGGCATAAAGACGAGTTTTCAGATCTGCTGATTCGTGTCCATCCCCGGAATGGAATGCAGACTCCTCTTTAGCTTTGTGGATAGATAGTCCGTTTTCAGTGTTTGTAACCGTCCCAGTTTTAATTTGATTAAATATTGGGCTTGTAATATAATTCTTTTAAAATATCTAGTGTATTGGTGACAAGCTAATTAACTCGTGTTCTTAGCTGACTTGTAATTGATGGGACGAGATCAGCTCAATTGTATTTTACAACTCTACTCCTTTGTATTAGTGCATATGTAAGAATGTATTCCACTAATTAACCTGAAACACTTCTTTTTAAAAATTTTAAATTTTCTTTTCATTTTTAAAACAACTGAGAAACACTTTGCACAATGCAAGTGAGCGTGTGGTTATTTTTATTACAAAATTAAATTAATTTAATTAAATCAAGTAATTAATCAAATCATATACTTAATCTACAAAATACTCTCTAGCTCCATCAGACAAAAATAATACTCATTGTAAAATTTACAAATATTAGGATGATGTTTTTGTTTCATGCATTAAAAACAATAAGTTGTTAATTTAGCATGCGCTGACGATAAAATTGTGATAACAAATTTGTGAACATTATGTCAATATTTTATATTACTATCATTTAAAAGTAAACAACTTTTGTAGTAAAAGAAATGACAAATGACACATTTTTTATGAAAATGAAAGAGTAATTAACTAATTCACGCTATCTACCCTTGAAAAAAGAATAATATAAAATTGAATTTTCAGGCCCGAGATTGGGGTGTCTACACTAGCCATGCCTAACCACATAAGGTGGCAGTCAAAATACTGAATTTGCAGCCAAATAAATTTGATTGTGGTAGTCCTTTTTTATTTGTCAACAGTTTTATTATGCTCTTTTGCTTATAGGATTGAGGATTACTTGCACCACATGAACATCCTCGATTAGGCCAATATTGTTACATTCAACTTAGCAGCCAAAATTAGCATAGACTTTTCCCTTAATGAAATTCAAGTAAATAGAAAAAATGTATAGCTAGGTTTCATTGTGCCAACACCAATTCTTATCCAAAACAAATCAACACAAACACACTACGTTTGAACTTTCTTGTATACTAAGAAATAAAAAGTCAAAGAATTAAAGCCAATTACAAGAAGCTATCGATCCATCAGAATGCATCTCGTTCTATAAATATAACGAATTCAGCACTACAAAATCAATCACAAATTAAGAAAGAAGAAGATCGAAGAACAACGAGGCTATCAAGAAAAAAAGAAGAGGAGCATAATTAACACTATCTGAAGATGTCATCAGAATGCGAAGGTATTGTACAATTTCTAGCTAGCTAATAGCTATAGAGCTTTGAATGTTTTAAAAGCTTATTAACATTATTTCTGAGAAAATGGAGTTCAACAGTTCCCGACAAAAAAATAAAAAATAAAAAAAATTAATAGATCTTATATTTCGAGAAAACGTAAAAGAGTAAAATAGTACTGCAAAAGCTGCTCTAACTATTTTTTAGTCCGGAGTTGCTAGGTTTGTGAATTCTCATCTATTATAATACTTCCTTCTTTTTGTGCTTTTAGAATAAATAAATGTAAATAATGTTATTTTACGAAAAATATAATCATTTTAAGTTACTCTTGCAATAATTTTTACTGAAGTTTTTTATTCAATTAATTGTGATATATATTCTTTGTTAAAGAGAGATAATTTTGGTGGATATATGTCATAAATGTACAGGTAAGAGTTCATGGCCCGAACTCCTTGGGACAAAGGGGAAGGATGCGGTGCCGATAATAGAGAAAGAGAACCCACTTGTTACTGCTCAGATTGTGTTGGAAGGAACCATTATTACTTTTGACTTTCTCTGCACTAGGGTTCGTGTTTGGGTCGACGCTTATGATACTATTGTTAGGATCCCTACTATTGGTTAGTTAAAAATATACTCCCAAGTATGTATATATATATATATATATATATATATATATATATATATATATATATTTATGCATAGTTATTGCTTTGTATTTAATTTCTTTTTCTTGCATCGGAAGGCAGCCCCAAGAAAAAAACATGGAGCTAGTTCATATCCTCCATCTTTGGCATGTAATTAATTCATGTACTACTACTAAATAAGAAGGGCTTCTTTTATTATACTCCCCCGTTCTTTAATATAAATCGTTTTAGAAGTGTTTTTGTTTCTTAATATATGACGTTTGAGAATTTTAAGTAAGTATTAATTGTTTAGTTTCCAATATTACTCTAAGTATTAAATATAATTTTAGTTTTCTCACTATTTTTTGTCCAATAAATAACACTCTTTTTTTAATACAAGGACAATATAAATAATTGATACTCGCTCCGTCCCGTATTAAACGTCCTAATTTCCTTTTTAGGATGTTCCACAATAAATGTTCTATTTCTATATTAGTAACTAGTTTTATCTTATTTTTTCGCTTATACCCTCGTAATCTTTTTAGTCAACTTTTGTTGGAAACTTAAAAAATGATACTCCCTCGGTTCCACTTTAACTGACGTTAGCAGCCAAAACACATGTTTTAAGGAAAGTAATAATTGATCATTGTTAAGTGTAAAATCAAACTTAAATTACTAAAATGCCCAGAGCAATAAATAAGAGTTCATTGTTATTAATTCTAGCATGCAACTTTTGCTCTTCTCAATGTAGGGGTAATCTAGGAAAATAAGAGAAAATTTCTCCTAGAAATCTGAAAATGACATTTAATTAGGAATCAATTTTTTTCTTTCTAAAACGTCAGTTAAAGTGGAATTGAGAGAGTAAAAGGTTTACATTGGGAAGTGATGTATTGTTATACCACTTTCTCTCTCATATTATCAATATAACATCTCTTCTATTCATGTGAGAATTAACAAGGAATAATTAATGTTGGGGTCATAGAAAAGTGAATGAATACTACAATTAAAAGGTAATTTAAAAGGGCAATTTAGGTTAGAAAAAAATATTATTAATTAGCGTGTCGAAACTAATTAGGACGTTTAATACGGGACGGATCGGAGGGAGTATTATATTTAATGCTACATAATCATTTCCTTAATACTTGTGCACAACTCTAAAACGACTTATATTAAGGGACGAATGGAGTAATCTGCAAGACAGCAAATTCTCTCTTCACTTAAAATCCGTGCAATATTAATTTTTTGTGTAATAATAATTATGATCTGTGCACGTTAAGTATCATGTTTCCGTATAAGAAGTCGCAACTAATTTTTGTTTCTCACTTTCTTTTAGTTATTACATTACATATCAATACTGAAGAGGTACGTAAATGACAGAAATACCAAATTTTAAAATTAAAAATTGATATGCATAATTTATTCGAAAACAACGAATTAATTCACAAGAATAGTTGCCATAGAAACAGTTGCCAATTGCTGAATGGCTGTGAAATTCAATTCTAGAAATTAGGTTTATTACAAATACTATTGACTTTAATTGTGATTTTCTACAGAAAGCTTTTGTAAGTGAAATAGCTGTGAAAACTAATTAATTATATGGTCCGTATAACTCTGCTATATATTTTAACCGAAACCCTTGGTCATCAAGTATAGCACTTGGATACAATTTTCAAACAGAAGTGCTTTCATAATGAATTTATAACTATCCCCCCCTCCCCACCCCCCAACCCCCAAAAAAAAAAATGGAGTTACTCTAGATCTATGCATTTCTCGCATTCTAGTTTGTTTGTTTGTTTTTTCCGGTTGGGAAAAGTAAACCTAAAATAATCTAAATTTCAAGAATTACTTTTCTCTCTTCGTGCAATTAAATAGGAAATTAACAAACCCAATAATAAGAACAAAAAATAATAAATTATCTTCCACAAGTAAGATACAATATTTAATGCGAAAAGTTTTTAAACGAAAAATCACAGGTCGAATTCCGAATCTGCATTATATCACTAATAATGGGCTTACAATAATCCTCCAAAATTTTACGCACTAAAACTTGAGATTACACAATAAATTGAGAGAGTACAAATTTATCTTTCTCAACCTAATTAACTTCACCACCCAATTTATTTTTTCGGAATCCCACGAGCAACAAATTAACTGTAATACTCTCAATTTATTTTTTCGACACTTTCTTGCTATTGAGTTTTTCTCAAATTAATAAGACTCTCTCATATCTTATTTATAGCACTCTTCCTAATCCATTCTTATTATGGATTGGAAACAATTATTCTTCTAATCAAATTAAGGATCACATTTTCTTATCTTGGTCACTAATTAATCTAACAAGTAAATCATTTTTCACTTTAGATTTTTTTCATGGACGAGGACCCACACCTAATACTTTCAAGATTTAATTATATGACAATAAATTCTTTAGATCAATATTGTACTAAAGTAAATTTCATAGATTGTTAAGAGGTCAGTACATTGTTTTAGCTTCTTTTGGACTTTCTTTATTTCCCGACGGAAAGTTAAAAATAAAATAAAATAATGAAGAAGATAGTCTTAGACATTACTGAATGCTTGGACTCGCAATTTGAACAGAATTAATTTTAAATGAACTACTAATTTTAGTGTTAAAAAACATTAATAATATATATATATATATATATATATATATATATATATATATATATATATGAGTAAGTTTCTTCAACGGAGCGGTTTTTACCGTCGCCTATACATTTAGCGACGGTAAAAACCGTCACTATAGACCGATTCGCGACGAGTCAATCCGTTGGAGAAAATTTCCGATATATATATATATATATATATATATATATATATATATATATATATATATATATATATATATATATATATATAGCAGCGAAGGTGAATAAGCAGCCATCGATTACTATGAATATGTCTTCTGGAGATTCTTGTATAAATTCTCAAAGTAGCGTAAGTGCGTAACATAAAGCCCAACTCTATTTAATGACCTACTATTCACTTTGTGCCTTGGTCCTATAGATCAAATGAATCAAAGTAAGGTCCATAACTAAGTAGATCAATTCTTTCCAGACTTCTAAATCTTTAATGGGCTTTCACACACAAAGTGATTGAATTAATCTTGATACTTGATAGTGTGTAAATTAAGCCAATATATCCAAAGTAATGATATAATATTAAATGAGTTTTTTTAAATATACGTGTCATGAATTCATTAATTAATTGCTCAACATTTACTTTTGTTTGAAAAACCAAGATCTAATTATGACAATTGTATTTTAGACGCAAAATTTAATTCATTTAGGACCAATATAATGGAAAAATAAAATTAATCAATAAAATTGTCGTTTTATAACAATGCGACTCGATCCAGTCACTTAATCATGTATGTAAGTACAACACTTAGAATAAAGAAAATAATATTTTCAAATATAATACCAAATTTCATTATACACTATAACATGACCTTCCAGAATTATTTACGCGCAAAAACGAACATATTCTTTCAAGATTTTTGTAGTCATGAATCAAGTGGAGACCTTAGACTAATTTTGTAATGGGAATACACATAACTAGGAATATTTTCCCCGACTCTAAATTAATGCTTTAATTCTCATATATTTTGAATATATATATATATATATATATATATATATATATATATATATATATATATACACACACAGAACCGATCTCTAACGGACCCAAAAAACGGATCAAAAAACGGACCGACTATAGCGACGGACAGAATCGTCGCTATAGCATAAACCGTCGTCATAGGTCTATGACGACGGTTAGCTACAACCGGTCCGTCGCTATAGTCGGTCCGTTTTTTGGACCCGTTTTTTGGGTCCGTTGGAAAATCGGACTATATATATATATATATATATATATATATATATATATATATTCAAAGTATATGAGAATTAAAGCATTAATTTAGAGCTTCATACATGTTGACTCCACAACTCGAATATATGTTTACTATGATTACCTTCTTACATATTCAAAGGAAGTCTTCATTCAAATGTTGAATTGACGGATGAACTGGACCAAATTTTTTATATATATAAACTCATTCAAAATTGACTTAACGAATCTCATTCTACACGTTTTAAGTTAGATTAATTATATTAAAGAATTGACTTCTTATTATAATTAACTAGTATCATAGTATAAATTTGATTAAGAAAATAAAAAGAATAACATGTTTATGTATAAGGATATATAAACAGACAGGTAGCATCATTGTCGCCAATGTACGTAATAAATATTTACTTAGAACCTGCAAGTATAAAGAGCAAAGAACCAACAAAGATATTACCTTAAACTTGGAGTTTTCTTGACTTTTTACTCCTTGTTTAGTAAAACTTTATTAATGCATATTTAATTTTGTTAGATACGTATATAGACTTAAAATCCGAATACTTTTCAATGATATTTTTAGTATAAGTATTAAAACTAAATTTGTTAATAAGAAAACTATGTGAAATTTTGTTTAAATACAGAGAAATAGGAGTAAAAAAAAGAGTCAATAGTATTCTAACTTTTGCATATATAAATCATACAAAATGTACAAGGATACATTAATAATGGTTAGTGTATATACAAAATTGAACCTTTAATTAGATATATCCTTAGAAAACTCATTTTGAATTTAATTTTCGGACGGATCGATGGAGTATTTATAGAACTCATTTTTAGACTACCTTAAATTGCATATTTTATCAAAAATTCCAAATTCCAAATTCAATCTACGCCATAAATAAAACTCATTATTTAGTATGTGTCCAACTCAGCTGTGAGCAAACTACGTACTTACCTTGAAACTGTAAACAAGACTAAGCTATGTACACGACATTATACATATATAATACGATCAATTTTCAATCTACCACCTTAAACAAATCAATAGATATTTCTGTTTTAATTCTTGTTCAAAAATCCGTGCTTTTGATTAATTAAGAATATAGACCGTGTATATTTTGTTCAACCTTCAAACCATGGCCAAGTCAAATTAGAACACAAGAAAAAATGTACATAACCCCAAGTCAATGGAAATGTTAAAATTTTTCCCTTGGATTGGCAAACAACTAAGGTTGAAACCACACACACACACACATATATATATATATATATATATATATATATATATATATATAAGTATATAACTAGTACATAACTCATCTCATTCTTTTCCATTCCCATCCAATATTTGATCCCTTTCCTCCCTAAAACTTTCCCTCTTTTGTGATTTCAATAGTCACAAAAATGTCTTTTTTCAAGAACCCCTTCAAGATTTTATGCATTCTTTCCATTGTTTTCATGGTAACTAGTAATTTACAAGGTGCAAATGCCACGAGGCCTTTAGATGAATATAGGCAATGGTTAAAGGAGTTACAGGTTCCGCTGCTCGAGTCGCTCCCGAGAGGTCCGGAGCCACCGTCTGCCGGTTCTCCCTGCACTTACATCCCCGGCTCCCCGGGCGGAAGATGCACCTTGGAAGAAAAGAACTTTGCTGGCGGCCGTGTCGCTGTTCATTCCCCCCCAGCCTTTCCTAGTGATGCTGTCATAAATTTCGGAGCTGCTAATTGAGCAAAGCAAGATCCAAGCTCTTGATCTTGTTTGCCACTTAATCACCATATCTTATATATTTCTCCTTAATTAATTTCATTACTTATTTTTTTTTCCGCTCTTATTAAGGCCTTTTTCTCCTCATTAGGAGCAACTGGCCCTTAGAACAATAATTATTATAGTCCATGTAAATGTTGGAGCCAAAGAAAAAAAAACACCCCATGTAATTCATATACTTATTCAACCATTAAATAAAATTTATTATTTATAGATATTTATTGATATTTCTGAGTATGCAAAACATATGAATTCAAAATCCCATTTTCCCAGTTGATTTGCAGCACATTTCCTGTCAATCTCAAGCGTTCATTTGGTAACATTTACTGAAAAAGTTACATTTTGTAAGGTAATGTGTGATAAAATTGAGTAATTAAGATATGAATGGTTAATATATCTTAATAAATTAGATCATTTGAGTGAAATAACATTTGAACTTAAAAAGCTGTTTGATAACTAAAAAGTATAAAACATATAAATGACTTTTAAATTTAAAAATATCAATTTTAAATTTAAAAATATCTCAAATTGACTTTTCAAAGATCCATAATGACCTTAAAATTTGAAATGGAGGGTACAATATTTATAGATACTCTATAGATTTAAAATTTTCATTAAGAGACAACTCTTACTGATTTAGATTTATATCTTTTTCTTACTGATTAAGAGACGATAAGAGACAAACAAAATTTTACCAAACAACTTTACCCTCTTATTGAATCAGATATAGAGATATTAAAAAGCATTACGAGTTAAACAAACACCACCTAAGTCAACAAGTTAGAGCGGCCTTGGGTGGCTTATGCACATTCATGTATTTAATTCTATGTTGTAGGCTTTTAGGTCGATCCCTGCTTGCTTCATTTAGTTTGGTGACCTAAATGATTTTCATGGCCACTCTCAAAGCTTAATGTGATTGTAATTGTTTATATAGTTGGTTATTCACAACGACTGCAAAAAGAAGGAAAAGGAAACAATTTTTTCCCTCGGTGAATAAACTCAGTTCCGATTATGAGTAGATTTACATGCATGAGAAGATGGGGGCAATTGCATACCCTCCTTTGTTTTTGAAAATCTGACAGTTTACCACTAGTAAAATTCAAACTTTCAACAAAATACTCCAAAATTTTATAGTTTACCCTTTCATGGAAAAAAAAATACTCCTTTTTTTTTAAATTATAAGATTTTTATTGATTTTTTAAAAGTTAATTTCAAACATTTTCAAACTCAAAATTGACATGAATTCATATATTTTAAATTGATATAATTATAAATATTATAAATTATCTAAAAATAACTACTAGTTATAAAATTTTATTATTCTCAAAACTTAAATAAAATATTTCAATTTTAAATTTTAAAAAAAAATAATTTCCAAAAAGTCAATGTGTTACGATTATTGCCTCCCATCCCATCCCCACCTTTTGTTTTTAAAATAAAAAGGGAAAGAACTCCGAATCTGCTTCTAGTTCCACTTAGTGCTGTATTAGTTCATCTCTATTGGGTAAAAAGCCTATTGCATGTTTGACCATGCATGGTACGTACCCTTCACTCATTAGAGCTTTAATTAAAAAACTTCATACCGCTGCTTTTATTTATACGGTTGGTAAGAAATTTACATATACGCGTAAATTGTCAAGATCTATTCCTGCATAGTATTTGAAAGAGAGAATCTTTGTAGTAAATGTTGATAGCTTGAGCCTGGTCGGTGTTTTATTTGGGTATTTTTTACATGTTTGGAATTTGGAATTAAAAGACAAGGGAAAGAAAAGAAAAGGAAAAAGAAAAAGGAAAAGGAAATGATAAACATTTTAGGGCTCTCTTTTTGAACAGCGAGACCCTGTATATAGGAAATATCAATGCGGATGAAATGCTCCATTACTTTACTAAGAAAATAAAAAAAATCCCGTCATTACACCACACCTCGGAATTATACTTGATATCAATTGTTGTGTTTGTGAGTTTTGTTCCGGAGGCAAGAGAGGTGAAGGAAAAGTTTTTGTGATCTTATTTTTATATTACTATTCTCATTTAACTTTATATATAAACAAATTATTAAAAAAAAACATAACATACATTTGAAAAAGTTACATTATTAACTTTGACATCAGAAGTACAAGCACACTCCTCCCCCCTCTTTCTCTTCTCTATGTTATTATTTCAAGAAAAAAAGAAAGAAAGAGTTATGATATTAATTAAAAGAAACAAGATGATAATATATTATTTAAGATGGGTAATTTTGAGGTAATTTTTTTAAATAAACGTGTATTTTTAAATTAGTACAAGTAAAATTAGACGGAGAAAGTAACTAACTAGTCAATCCCTTCGCGGGAAGTTTTGTTGTTAAAATTTGTTTATGTTAAAATTAAAAGAAAACGTAAAGGAGCTAATGAAATAATTTAATTAGGTTTTAATTTGTTATTGCATGTTAATGTCAATGTACTACCTACCTAAATGCGCGTAGTATGATTGTGATATTCAATTTTTACACATTTTGTTGAATTACACATTGTACGCAGGAGAATCTATTTATAATGTTTACTAAAATTAAAATAAATCTAAATTTTTATAATAAAGAGATATAATGTCATCTTTGTACTTATTTTGTACACAAATATATATAACGATTTTTGTTATAATTGATCCCATTTATAGACGAAAAAATGATTAAAATAAGAGTTTATATTGACAATTAAAATATACAAAATGAATCCTCAAGTTAACATTTTAAAGTACCATGTACATGTTTTCAAGTATCTATCATATCAATATTATACTTGATAAAATCCCTCGTCTTTCTATTATCACTTGAGTAATTAGCCTTTGTAATTTTCCTTTAATTGCATAAATTAATCCCTTCAACTTCAATTACCTGGACAGCTGTCACTACAATAAAAAGAGGAATTTCAAATGCAAAATAAAATAATTTCGGATGTTCTTTGTATAATTGTATGTTATTAAAAGTATATGGAATACCGTGCGGCAAAATAAACAAGAATTTTGATAATCATACCATTGTGCACTACTGCAATTAGAACAGGAATTAGAACCAATTTAAATTAAATTGTTATGAAATGAATATAAATCTCTACGTCAATAGCTTCATTTCACAAAATTAAAACGTCACTAACTCATTTCTAATTATTTTCGTGACAATTACTATCATTTCCCCTTTTTTTATAGCAGAAAACCCTCCTTAAAATACTATATGTAGCCAAAATGCAACGCATAGGTTGAGTTATAGGATTCACAAAAGAAAATATGGGAAAAAAAATATTATGTATGGTCGTAACTGATTATAATATATTGTAACAAGTAAGAGAATTAGTCATAGGCTAATATCTCCTAATAAAATAGGCCTAAACCTAAAACAAATTTATGTTTCTTTACTTTTTATATATTTATTTTTTATTAAAGCCATGATCAATGACTTGCTCAAAATTTATAAGTTTGAAAATTTTCTTGGTAGGTAGAATATATTATACTTATATCAGTATTAACAAAACCGCCAACTTAAAATTATGTTTATCAGTAAACGTGGCGTAAACGTCAAGAATCTGACATTAGTAATAAGATAATCACCATTTGATTTGGTAAACCACAATTTTTTACGTTGATAAATATGTCAACTTTGACATGCTGTGATCAAAGATATTCCCAGAAAATGTAGCGCATGGTCAACTGATCCCACCATTTCCTTCTCTTTTCCTAAGCCCCAATCTGGTTACTTATAATATGCAACTTAATAACAATGTCATATCTATTGCTTACTTTTGGTAATTACCCACCATAAGGAGGCGTATGGTGGCAAGTTTAATCAAATCTCAGCCGCCTACTTCGCATCACCATTTCAGTTGTGCTTGAGCTCAACATTTTTCTCTATTTTTTGCTCCATTTTCTTGACATCCAAACACACTAAGAACAAGATTTACTTTTTTTAAAAAATCCTCATTTTGCACAAATTTATATCATTTCTTTCATTATCTGATGTTATCTGAATAAAATCTGCTCTTTTTCTAGATGATGAGCTCCAAGAATTAATTAAGAAGTCTTGTTCTCCATTTAGGCATCACCATGCACTTATTCTTGAGCTTATATAAGATTTTTCTATATTCATTTTTTGCTCCGTTTTATTGACAACAAAACACAAGTAAGGATCTCTGATTTAATTCTCACTTATATATATATTATAAAATCTTCCATTTTATGATGAACTCCAAGAATTAAGAAAAACAAGGAAGAAAGAACATATATGTATGTCTACATATTTACACATTACATGGTGCATGAAATAGCAACCAAGCACTGAGTTACAACCAAAAAATATTTAAAACAGGTGTTTCAAGAAATGAAATTGATCATCAAAAAAAATCAAAAAACATAATCCAATCCCAATATATATATATACATATATGTATATAATTTGGTCATCTTCCGTACGTAATCTTCAAGAGTGGGAGCTTTATGATTGATCATTGGTAGCAACAGAAAATGGAACAACGACGTGTGGGTAGGCACTAGGTCGAGGCAAACCACCACCAGCGAAGTGCATCTAGTTAAGGGGACAATTGGGTCCGCTACTTCCAGGGATGTTGGTGCAGCCAGATGGACCAGAAGGAGGAACAGGACCCCTCTGAAGAGATTGCAACACAATATTCATTTTCAATTCTCTTTCTTCATGCAATAATCTACCAGCTTTGCATGGTTGGACATGAACATGATATAGAAGAACAAGGACGATAATAGTGCTAAGAATTAGTCTCATTTTGTTGGTGTAGGTTTGTGACTAAAATGAGAATTAAACAATAATGGAGTCTTGTGTAAGATATGTAGAGTATTTATATGAAAATCTTTTGGAATTTTTTACTTGTTGAATGGTTTGATTTGACTATAGAATATTAGTATTATTTTTTTAGGTCTAAAATTAAACAACTACGAAGTATTTAATGGGTTTAATTAAGAAAGAAAGTAGAGTGGATTTTGAACTTGAATGTCAAGGTTTTTCTTTGTTAGGCACCTTTTATAAATATTTTATTAGTGTGAGTTGATTGACCATTGATAAAATAGAATTATGGGTTGCAAATAGTAGGTAGCAGATAGAATTACAGGTCATTGGTACGGATTACGGAAGTTTATTGGTAGAGATCATATATATATATATATATATATATATATATATATATATATATATATATATATATATATATATATATATATGGGAGCCGATCGGAAGTAATCCTTTTAAATGACATTCTTTTGTTAAGTAGTATACCTATTTAAATATTATTACTTTTATTTCTCTCTCCTCACATTCCCATCACTCTCAGACTCTCTCTCCTCCTTTTCTTCTTTTTATGAATTGCTAGAATTTGATTTCTCATTCAACCTTGAAACTGAAAGCAAAAAATGAAATGGAGAGCAAAAGATGAAAGTATGAACTGAATAAAATGTCTAGTGTGTTCTGTCAACTTTTTGTGTGCTAGCTCCTATTGGTTTAGTTGTTTGATACCTACTGAACTTCTCAAGAAATATTTCAGTCATGCTTATTATTTGGATATTAGTGTTACTATTATACTTGAGCAAAATGATATATGTTTGCTATAACTTTTTAGTTTTCAAGGATCAAATTTTTAACTTGGTTGTGCATATACATTATTTTCAGATTTATTAAAAATGGATGACATGGACCATGCAATAGGGAGTTGTGGGGATAATGCAGAAATGAATTTAGAGGGGGATGCCATGAATTTAGAGGGGGATGCCTTGAGGCACTGTGAAGGAGAAAACAGAGTATGTTCGTCTGGATTTACTGTAATCGAATTCCAATAAGAGAAAACAGAGTAATAGGCACTGTGAAGGAGAAAACAGAGTGATAGGCACTGTGAAGGAGATAAAATTGATCCAGAAGGGAGTCTTAGATATGGCCATGTGAGGAGAGAGAAAATAAAAAGAAGAAAAGGAGGAGAGAGAGTCTGAGAGTGATGGGAATGTGAGGAGAGAGAAATAAAAGTAATAATATTTAAATAGGTATACTACTTAACAAAAGAATGTCATTTAAAAGGATTGCTTCTGATCGGCTCCCTATATATATATATATATATATATATATATATATATATATATATATATATATTAGTTTCGTTTGGAGTGTTTGTTTTTGTTAAGATAACTAGGCGGAAATAAACAATAAAATAATTTGAATTGCAAAGAGATGAAGTCAGTCCTTGTGTCATATATTTCATCAGCATGCATTTACTTTTGGTGCTCCCTCTGTCTCCAAAAAAGGAAGCACACTCGTAAAATAAGCAAATTTTAAGGATAAATTTTCCATTCATATTTAGATATAATTAGTGTTTAATTTAATAATGAATCGCATGGTAGTTAAAGTTTGATTTAAAATTAAAAAAAATATTATACCATAGCCAATAAAATTTAAGTTTCTGTAGAACAATTTTATTTTTATATTTTTATACAATTGAAAACATGCTGCTAATATGTAAAACCTTTTAAGCTTCATCTTCTCAAACCCAGGGAAATAGAAAGGCGCACATTTTCTTTAGTAAAAGCCAAGGATGGAAACAAAGAAATGCAGAATCATCCTTTACAAAATGGTTTCTTACCAAATGGTTACAAACTCACTCCAAATCTAAGGCCAACACTTCTTCCTCGAATTTACATTATTATTCATTACAACGGACAGAAATCCCACTAAATTAATTGTGGGCAAGCTCAGCTCCACCAGAGTTTCCCTTTTCAATGTCCATTGGAGGGCCGGAATACAGTATAACCATTGACACCGCATGCCAAGTTTGAATACTCCGGAATGTGATATGAAAAAGCATCATTCTCCGAGCTTCTCATGCTTAAATAAGATAGATCAGAACCCGCCATTTGCCACTGGTTTGGTATTAACCCCTCGCTTTGTCCATTCGAATAAGCCTGCAGATTAGCTTGGGGAATCAAAGTCGAGTCGAATTGACCTCCAGTGTTGTAGTTATGATGAAATTCATCATCTTGGTAACTTCGAGTTCGCTCAAACCTGCAAGAGCTGGTCGAGGGCCCTAGATCACCAGACATGCCAATATTACCTGGGAAAGTAAATTGTCGATTCAGATGGTGAGGCCCATTGCTAAAAGTCTGAAAGCCCGTGTTTGCGTTGGCCGATCTCCCAATTCCATGCTCATCATCAAGCAGGTCGTTGATGATGTCCAGATGTGGGAATTCATCAGCCAATACACCATGATTCTGACGCCCTAATGGACCAGCAGGGAATTCAATAGGAAAGTGACCCTGATATCTGCTTTGTACAGACTTGCACATATCAAAGTTCTGCATGTCATTACGCAAGGAATGATCCCTTTGAGGGTTGTCCATCCACCGAGGCCCGTTCTGCATCTCATTAAGCATGGAAAGATCACAGTTAATGCTTCTGCTGCAATCCCTTTGAGGGCTGTCCACCCACTGAGATCCGTTCGGCAGCAACATCATGACTTGCCATCCCAAATGAAAGGCTTGGGTCTGATTGAGTTAATGTCCATCATTTCAGAGCTTTGCGACAAATAAATTGGTGCAGATATCAGGGCAGGCGGCTGTGAGTAAGAGTGCAATGGAATTTACTGCTGAATGTTGGAGACTTCAGGCTGAGTGTAACTGGATGACGTTGCAGTAAAACATGGTTGCCCATCATAGCATTTCGATACGACTGAGCAGCGTAGCTAGTGGTTGCAGGTGAGGGGTCAGGACCCAACCGTCCAGCTGCACTAGCTGATCGAGGACAGCGATGGTGCTGTTTGGACCATGGAAACAACAGAAGCAGGTAGCTGGGGCCCTGGAATTAAAGGCGCACTTAAAGGCCTCGACATGACTTGCTGCGTCGTAGGCTTCTCAGTTTGTGACTGACACCTGCTGTGCCATGGTGTTTTTCCAGTTGTAACAGACAGTAGCTGAGCCTTGGGATTTTCATTTGAGGCAGGAACTTGCCGAGCCGTGGGCTTTTCAGTAGGTTTGGGAGTTTCAGTTTTATGAGCATAAGGTTTTGATGTGACAATAGTTTCAGATGAATTTTTCAGTACGGCTGTTTTATCAGTCTTTTGGGGGCTCTGTGAAGATGATTTCCCAGCCACCACAGCATCGTCAGCTGCACTGGTCTTTGGCTCTGATTTCATCTGATCAGCAGATGGAGGATTCTTCGGGGGGCTCCTAGGAGAGGATGGTACTCCTGTTGTCTTTACCTTGGCAGATTTGTCTACATCAACCTCCTCTATCAGAGTCAGTTTCTTGTGCAGAGAAACGTCTTGCTCCTGTCAAATACACAAGGCAAAAGCTCATAATATTACATGGAAATCCATAACTATGAAAATTTTCAAGTGAAGTAAGATGCAATCTGAAATAGAAAACACAAATTGCAAGTATTCTCCAAAATGAGTTGAAGGAAAATTTCAACCAAAACATTCCAAAAATAAAATTTCCTGCACCAACACCAAGGAAAAATGACAATGGGCCAAAAGCAGATTAACATCATAAAGTTGCCCATGGAAATGATTTGACAGCCAAAAGTTGCTTACTACTTGTGTTAAGCAACCAAAAAAAAAAAGTGGTGGAAAGAGAGAAAAAAGAAACTGGATCTAACAGCCCCAATGATTAAAGCAAAAGGAATGTCCACAAACTATTAGTAAGTGCAATAAGAATATATATTACGGAAAAATATATGCACACCTGACCAAAAGGACAGTGAGGAGTTACAATGAAAAACAAAGGGATCTATTAGCAGAATAAAACACTAAATCATACTTAAGTGCTGATTGCAAAATTTTGTGTCTAATCGTGCTCTAAGCACCAGATGACCGTTCACTACAACAACTGTAAAACAGGGAACAATTGTTGAGCAAAAAAACAAAAATATTTTAGTATATCACCTTCTTAGCCACAGCCACATGCTGCTGTAACGATTTTACAGCAGCCTCCTCTGACTCATATGCATTGCAACTCCTAGATGCATCATTTGCATGCCCCACATCAGACGAAGCATCAGATGGATGATTATTAGTGGCCCATCCAGTTGCTTCATGAATCACTTTACACCTTTGGTTTCTTCCTCTAATAAGAATCGAAGCACCAAAGTTTATGAAGTGACGACTATAGTTCACACTAAAGTAAGAGTATAAGAGTAGAGAGAGAAATGTTACCTGCAAGGTGATTTCTGGCTTTTATGTTTCGGAAGTGAATTCCCTTTGTACGGCCCATTCATTACTACAGACGGGAGTGAGTCTGTTGAACATGTGGATGAACTATCATCCATTACGGAAGGACACTTCCTTTCAGCTGATATGCCACTAACCCCACTTCTATTGGCTTCTGTGGGTGGATGAACTTCTGACGTGTCAGTATCCCAATTGACAGGACTAGAATCTCTGTCTTTCTTGAATCAGGCTGAAGAGGAAACGCAATCTATTGAATCTGACACATCAGAAACATCTTCAACTGGATCAGGCTTCACAATGGGTTCTGCCTCCTCAATTAAGAAGTCATTTCTTGCATCAGTAGGGATTTCTTGTTCAGGCTTGTCTTCTACCACAACACAAGGCTTTTCATCCCTTCTTTTATCCTTTCCTTTGCGATTATTTCGCTTCTGTTTCCCCTGAAAGTGCAAAATAAGAAACATAAGATATGCAGAGAAATATGAAGTAGAGGTAAAAGAATGGTACGCAAGATTGTCCTTCCAAACACCAACACCCACCACCATCTACAAGAACATCTGCCAGTCATTAAAGCTGACAAGTCCTAAGGTAGTAGTAACAGTAAAATATGGTAAGGAACAGCAGTCACTGTTATCTTTATGGAAGGCGGCCACCTATTTAGTAACCAGTTCAAAAATATGGGAAGGCCACCAACAATCACTCTAATTAGGATATAAAACCCAAGAAATTAGCTTTTCTAGTATTTTTTGGTTGGTGTTCCGTCAATCTAGAAAATGCATATAATACAATTCTAAAGAGGGACCCGCCAAGGTGGGTTCTTAAGAATTTTTTTTTAAAAAAAATATGTTGATGTGTCTAAGGACATGTAAGATGGAAACATGTGTGAAGACTTGTGATGGCACGTCAAGTGATTCCCAATCACAATAAGATTGCACCAAGGATCGATGTTAAACTCCTATCTTTTTGCCCTAG
Source organism: Aralia elata (assembly GCA_034770075.1). Lineage (NCBI taxonomy): Eukaryota > Viridiplantae > Streptophyta > Magnoliopsida > Apiales > Araliaceae > Aralia > Aralia elata. The sequence continues at coordinate 11,208,331 of CM068384.1, forward strand.
TTAATAAATACCTTATAAAAGACATTCAGGATGAAGTGCCATAATATACGATATTTGCTGATAATACTGTGCTAATAGATGAGATTAGCATGAGTGTTAAAGCTAAGTTGAAGATATGGAGAAGTCTATTCGAGTCTAAGGGATTTAGATTAGGTTGGAGTAAGACAATATATGGAGGGCGAGTTCAACAATGTAAGAAGAGTTGCAGGGAAATAAACTCTACATGACAATGTAAAAAACCCTATATGACAATGAAAAGAAAAATAAAGAATATTTTAACTCCATGTTTATATGTATGTAGTGTTAAACCTGCTTTTTCTTTGATTTTTTATCCTTGTCAGCTACACTGCGTTTTGATTTCTGCTCACTTTCAGCCATCCAGGCTGCCTCTTCTTCGCGTATGAGCTCCTCTTGCCTCTTCAAAGCAACAGCCTCCTGGTATGCAACTTCAATTTTACTGCTGCAACATCAAGAGATGAGAATTGAAGAAGGAAAAGTATAGTCAGTTACTGATCAAAATATAAGAGACGATAACAAGTAATCAAAATGACATAACTAGGTCAAAAATTAAACTGATAATTCAGTAAAAAATTATCAATCCACATGATGCTATCACAGTGTGTTCACTGTGTTGGATGAAGAAATTGCAGATATTAAGGAAATATGAGATGAAGGGGCACTTATATAATATAATATATATATATATATATATATATATTGGGAAAGGTAATCTAAGGCATTACCTTAGCCAAGCTTGGCTAAAGCTACTTAATAAAATGACGTAGTTTTTTATGAAATTTATAATTAAAGATTTTTTTTATAAAACCCTAAAATGAAAAACTTAACCCTAAGGGTAAAACTACGTCGTTTTGTGAAGTAGCCTTAGTCAAGCTTAGTTAAGGCATGCCTTAGATAACATTTTCTCATATTATGAATACACACACACATTAAACTACTCTTCCCATCATTTTTTTTAATGACAATGGAACCCACAGACATCTAACTTTGGGTGTGCACTGGGCCAACCACCGCGTTTACGCAATGCCTCACAAATCATGTACATCGAGTCAGCCCACAGTAAATTATGTTCGGGTGGCCTCAAAGGATTATTGTTTTTGTCGAATGTTGTCACAGTTAAAACAGTACAGAGGATGAGGATCATAAAAAAAAATGCTTAACAGTAGCAAAAGCAATTTGGTATGCACACTAACTGGCATTTTGCATGATGCAGTCTAGCATTTTCCTAGAACACACTAATTGACTGTCAAAGTAAAAAAGAAAACGCTAACTATAACAATCTCTGTTTGACAGGACAATTCTGCCTGTGATCGACTAGCTAATATTTTTTGACAAGTGATAGACAGGCTAACATCCAGAAAGCAGAAAGCATTTTCACCTGAAAGAGTTGGTGGAATACCAAGCAAGAACACATAGCAATATTACAATGAGTTCGATACTCAAAATTCATAAAAGAAAAGAAACAGATTGAAGAACAAAGAGGGAATTTGTCAACAGAAACTCATAAACTCATATAAAGGTTACCTGAAAAATATGGGCTAGGACGGAATATTTCAATAGTCCTACGACCCAGTTCAGTAAGGCGCCTCTCATCACGCTCAATGGAATCTTTAGTGAAGTCCTCTCCAGAACCGCCATCCTGAAATGTAAAGAGTAAGAATTGTAGAACCATCATACTAGTATGTGCTGAAAAACCAGCATTAAAATGAATTTAGAGCTAACAAGTTCTTCAAAATAAAACTAATCTTCAATGAAAGTCATACTGCTGACCTTGGTACGGTTCTGCGGACCCTTCTCATCCTTTGGCGGCAACGGTTCCATGGCAGCCCTCTCAAGTAGTAGTAAGACATCATCCACCAAAATAAATGTGTCTTTTTCCATGCGAACAATGGGAACTGGTAGTTCTTCGGCATCCAAATATTTCCCCCTGCCTTTCTTGCTCTTGGTTTGACCTTGAAGGGCCTTCAGTCCACTGTGCAAGGAATCCATCACTAAAGTAGACGTGACTTCCTTTTCTATAAAGAAGTGCTTAACAACTACTTTCAATACTGAATCTATCTTCTCCCTGGGACATGCGGCGCCTGGCATTTTGATCAATTCCACAGCCAGAAAGCACAGAAGCTGAAAAGACATCACATTATATTAAATCAAGGCATAAATGGCAATCCGAATCATAGTATAAAAGCAGAGGATATAAGCGGATAAAAAACTTAAGTGTGATTGTGCCAAAGGAAATATGTCAAAATTTTTCAAGCCTCAAAACAATACAGTTGCTAATGCCAAAATAAGGAATTGAAAGTGAACAACGCAGGTATAACACAAAAAAATTTAAATCAAATTGCAGCCATGTGATTAACATTAAAATTTTAACATTGCTAAACCAATAAACACATCATTTTTCGTTTCAGATCGGATAGGAGAATTTTCTGTTCCAACATCAAACGCTAGTAGGCCAAGAGAGAGCGAATGAATCAAACACAGCAGCTATTTTTATTCTGAAGAGGTGTGGGCTGTGAATGGGGTTTGTGTCTCTGTGTGTGTGTGTGGTGTGTCTGAGAGAGAGAGAGAGAGAGAGAGAACTGCAACAAAGAACCCTCATGTTGAGAGAATAAAGGGAGAGAATTTCCATTTCCTCTGCCAAGTGGAAATTGCATGTTCTTGGGACTGGAGAGTGCTTATCTACTTTATTATTTAAAACGTTAAAAAAATGCCCTTAAATAACCAGCTGGCATAATAAATATAGACAATTATTTTTATTGTAAAAAGGTCCTTTTAATAACAGTTGGTAGATTATATAAACAGGCCAATGCTTATATGAATGATTTTTTCTTTTAATTATCCTATTCTGCAAAAAACTTGATTCATTCCAAAATCATCAGATATAAAAATAAGAATATATATAATTCCTTTGTTGAATTTACAAATTAATTTTATCAGCTTTGTCAGATGCACTAAGAAAAAAGAATTTTAAACAATAGGAGATTTTTAATTTATATAAGTGATAAGTGATCAGAATAAGCCCTTGGTCACTGTTTTCTGGCTTATAAGATTTTCTGGGTTCAGTTATCCCTTTTTGGACTTCTTTAGAGTAGCTCTTTACTTTTCTGATAAGTAGAGAGTAGCAGTTTTCTTTTGAAAACTTGTATAAAGTTTTAGGAGGATTGTTTCTGGGTCTCAGCATAGCATAAGGGTGCAGGTATTAATTGATGTATAGATTGCTGTATCGGAGTACACCCCCATTTGCATCTTACTTCATAATATTTACTTTATCAATCCGAAAAATGGACCTAGAAAACCATTAAAAAGTACGTGATTCAGTTAAAAATATTCAATTACAGAATCAAGTAACAATAAGTAAAAAATTAACATCATCTACCTTGACCATCTAGCTTTATCCTCTATTAATTTTCCAAGCTTGCCTCTTCTCTCTTCCACAAAACGGCGGCAGATTTGCTCTACATTTGTCAAATATACCCGAACAAGTTCTCTCCTATACTGACAGTCAAGGCAGCGAAAGGGATGGTCTGCTCTTTCCCTACAAATGAATGAAATAAGCTGGAGTTAGTTACAAGGCCACAAGGGAGAGGGGGGGAAGATAGCATTGCACCTCACAAAATGTACTATTAAGTCAGAAATGATGAAAATATTAGAAAAATATAAGATATAAGACATTTGTTTATTGTTTAACGATTACAAGAGGACCTGAGTCAACTATTTTAGTTCATTTTATTTATATTTTTGATAAGTGAACTTACACGAGCTAATATAACATGGAAAAAATGTCACTTTCACCATGGTAGATAAAGAGGAAACCCTTGGTATACACTACTTACATTAAAATTACAAATCCGCTCATATGCCACAAAAAAAAGATGTAACAAGGTGCAAACATATGTTTACAAGAATGTCAAACCCTGTAAGCCACGCAGGAATATGTTTTACCTGCAGCATTACAGTATTATCATTTCCAAAAAACAACACAACATGATTAATACCAATAACTCACTTTTGTCCCTAGTAAACAGTAGAGGGCATAACTATTTTTTATGTAAAAGTGGAGATATTAATTGGCATCAAAATAACAAGGTTCCTAATAGAATAGGATATCGAAACATAAAAAAAAAGAGCATGGAAAAGGATCTTAAATGACGGGAAAATAATTATGAAAAGAAGGAATTATCGAAAGATAAACTATTACCCCAGTAAGGCAGCATGGAAAAACTCCTGTGTCAAAATGAACATTTGACTAGGTTCATTAAAAGCCAAATGTATTTCGGAAGTACAGCAGAAGTTGCATTTAATAACATATAATTTCAAGCAGAAAAAAATATTGACAGTAAAACAACATAAATAAACAGTTTAAAAAGGCGTGCAAGAATGACGAGTGTAGTAAAACCTGATAACTTGGACTTGAGCTTTTAAATTATGAGAGTGTCAGCGTCAATAAACCCATCCAAAACTTTCGACAACTCCATAAATTTTTTCCATCCCCAATCATGCTCCTTCTTCCAGAATCGATGTAATGTATCTGTACATTGAATACAGTGCATTAAAACTGAAAATTATCAGCAAAAGAGATAATAACAGCTGACCTATATCTAGACAATTACCAACTAACCAGAATACTTAGATTTCTTCGGATCTTTATTCACAACAGCAATTGTGAACTGGGCAAAATGACTCCATCCTGTTTAACAAAAGTAAAAGCCATATGATAATTTAAAAACAATAAACTCAATCAAATTTATGTATTATATAATCTTATATTAATACCTTGTATAATCTTATATTAATACCTGGAAGAAGCTTGTCATGATTGGCAACACAGAGAAACAACGAGAGATGATTGCAGACATCACAGCCTTGGGGGTAAATTAAGATGTACCTGTCAACATAAAAGCAGCTTATTCTTTTTAGATAAAGAGAGTAGCCTGTCGCATAACATCACTCTGATATAGCATGCCGCATCAATTGTATCATAAGCAAAACCATTAGCATGCTGTATGAGATAATATAATATAAATATCCTCAGTGTGCCCATAGTTTGGAAAATACTCATAAATAACATGAACATAGTTCTCACTGTCCACCGCATGGATAATAAAAATTACACATGCTGCACACATACAGTTTTCAGTTATGGGGAAAGAGGCCCGTAAACGCAAAAGGTCAAGAGTCAATCATAAAACTTTAAGTACCCCAGAAAGCATACGAGAAACATCAGAAAAGTGAGAGGATATCACAAGCAAGTAAGCAACAGTATGGTGCAACTATTGCCAGGTTGACAGATTTCAAAATAGACGGGGTTCTCTGAGAAAGGTAACATTAGGAGGACCCATTGTCCAAAAATTCTAATAGTTCCTATCAAGCCTTTGACTGTGCTGCTCAAAACTAGTTAAACCTCATAAACAGGCCCAGGTCTTGAGGTACACTTTTTAAGCACAACTGTTGTTTAGAAATTATATATGCATGTTCAATATCATAATAATGGTCCCGTACCAATCGACACGGTGATTAGGCAGTGGGTTTCAAAGTGCCAAAGAGGCCCACAAGCTTAGGCTGAGTAGATAATAAATCTAATGTGTATATGTCACAATCAGAACTGTGCGATTTGAGCCCTGTAACTGAATTACGTAAAATTGAAGAGGAAGAAAGAAGATGTGGATAGAGATAAAGAAAGTGATAGGCAGAAATTAGAGAGAGAGAGAGAGAGAGAGAGAGAGCATACATACTATTAGGAAGGAAAAAATGAGATTTAACAACTTTCAACATTCCACACCTTTTTTGAATGATAAAATCTGAAGTATATAAATGCAAATCTAGGATGCTGTGTTAGGAGTTCAGTGGCTGCAGCCTCCAACAGCTAGGGCCCAAATCGTTGATTTCCAGCTGTTACAAATGATCTTCAAGGAGGATGTAAAAGAGATTATAGTCAAGGGTCAACCCCAAAACAGTTAAGTCTGCCTCAAGATGATCACAGGAGAAGCAATGTTTGAGTCCTCTAGACATCAACATCATGGTATGATGGTCTTGATTCACTCAGTCCCAGTGTTCTAAAACAAGATATAGGCACCACTTAGGCACTAGATGCTACCCAACCTTGGTGAATAGGTGCTTCTAAAACAAGGTTGAGGCGCCGCCCAACCTTGGTGAATAGGTTCTAGACGCCCGCCTAGCCACCTAGGGGTTGACCATCTAATGCCAATAATGTCGCCATCCATCGCCATAATTGCAACTTGTTTCCTCCTCTTCCCTGAAGAATGTGTTGTTGCAATCTGTTTTATTTTAACACATGTGATGTGGTAACATTTGATATTATCCTTTTAATTTTGAAAATTACTATTAGATACCCAAAATTTTTATCACTATTCAAACTTGGCCCCATAACTTGATAATTCTTAAAGCAACCCCTAAACTTTTACTTTTTCATAAATATAACATTAATTTTTTCTAAATAGTTAAATACAAAAAACAGTAATAAACTTAATTTTATTACAAATATGAACAAAATAATAAAACTACTCCGCCTGGGGAAGTCGCCTAGGCTTCCATCTAGGAAAACGCTTAGCCCCGTCCACAAGGCCTAGGTGCTCAAAGCTCCCTCTGCCATCTAGGTCTGCCTAGCTCATTTTAGAACTGCTCAGTCCTTATGCATCCCACTCTTGAACCTATAGGTCAACTCTTTCCATAGAAACTGACCATCCTCAATCATCTCTTGACACTCAAAGTGTTGCATTGCTTGTCCATTATTAAGATGACTTTGTTGAACCAAAATCGTAGCCCTTAAGAGATTCTTAGATCATCAAATAAACCTCCAGCCACATGCTGAACCTTCTATAAGGCCATGTACGTACTCTTTTTAAGAAAAAGAATGAAATTGAAAAACTAGTGGCTGAAAATGCTTACATCTGGGATCGTTAGACATAGACTCTCTCCTTTTGCGTCTATATTTTTTCGTTGTCAAAACAAAAGGATGGAACTTGGAGGTTTTGTATGGACACTATATAAACAACTCAATTCAATAAATATAAAGGAACAAGTTTCTTGGGCTTCCCGTTTTAAACCATGGTGGATATGTCACTAGAGAAGTTGTTTGTAGCTGCTGCAATCATCATCCCATGTGAACATGGATTATCTTAAGGGGAGAAGTCTGTCACAGTGACTTCTTTAGCATTTCATTAACAATTATTCGGGAAAGGTGGTTATACAACTGTAGTTAGTTAGTGGCATCTTTGTAACATTTTCAAACTCTCTCCACATCTTCTCTTCATCTTTAGTTTCACATAATTCATAATACAGGACTCAGAGCACAATCTATGATTGTGACAGCATATGCATATATATAATATGTTAAGACAAAACGTACACACTATAAAACTCGGGAGTAATACAATTATTGGTCTAAATAGTGTAAAAAGAACAAGAATACATAATGAGAGAAACTATAACAGAAAAATAAGAAAGCAAGAAACAAAGTTTGTCAAACAATGTGTTATAACAACCCCTACCATTTGTAGCCGCCAACCTCAAATTCTTTACTGCGAAGTTCTCTCTTGTTGTTTTGAGAAAATTTATCTATCTTCCATGTAAACTTCCCATATAGTTCAGAAGGTTTTGGCCCTGCAGTTCAGTGAAGGAAGTAATGAATGATCAACCACAGTCAGCGATACAGAATTTGCACCAACATAGAAAATTTATAAAAGCAATAGTAAGCCATACGTATTAACTTGAAACAAAAGTTGCTTCAAAATTCTTCTGAAATTTACAAATTCATTCATTTTTATCTGTGATTACAACCTCACGGATACAAATGAGGAGTCTGATGTCTGTCATATATAAATTAACAGCATCTTGTAAAAATAAAAATTTTAAGAAAAGGTGGGACGGTGAAAGTGTGTGTGTGTGTATATAGTCGGTGGCATACTTGTCACGAAGTGTAAAGCTGAAAATCCAACCAGAAATCATGTGCAAATTTGAAACTGATTTGAAAAGGCATTATGTTTATTAAATGAAAATGTATTGATTTCTTGGTCATGTAGGAGGTTCTGGGCTGCCCACAACTAAACTATTCCCATGCCGAAAGATGAGGAAAAGTAAAATGGGCTTTAAGGTAAACATAATTTGTTTACACGGGACAATTTGCTTCATATAATCAATTTCCATCCATATGATATTCGGTTTATGCAATTCATAGGGAAAAAAGGAGGTTTGTCTAACAAAATGTAGAGAGAAAATTTTCTTAAAAAGTGAGTTTGTCATGATAGAGAAAGTGAAGGAAAGAGAAATTGACTAAAAGAAATAATCATTATAAGCCTAAAATATTGTCATGGATTAAATTGAAACTACTCACATTAATGATAATTTAAAACATATACAGGGTAATCTGGGGTAGACTTTTATTTCTTAATCAGCGTAAAATACAATTAAAACATTTCACTAATATTTAACAGTCATAATTGCATCAGAAAAACTGCAAACCAAGAGAATTGCCAGCTCTATCCCCATAGAGAGAAAAGAATTATGTCTGAAATTAAGGTTAAAACCAGGCCTCGAGCTATTACCCTATAGTTGATGAGAAAAAAGCTGAGCTGAATGCCATATTTTCTCTCACTATTACTTTTGATTTCTACTTTAGTTGCCAATTCAAAACTACAAACATAGAGACTAATTAAGCTTTAAGGAGACAAACAGCACACCACAGTCATCATCGTCATCAGTGTCCCAGTAAGGGGGTGAAGTTGAAGGGGTTCCATTTTCCAGTTGCTCGGAAGACCGCCACTCTGCCAAAGCTTCACTGGACTGACAACGCTGCTGCTGCCCGATTGATATTCCCTCCAAGGACCTTCCAACTCCAGACTCCTCACCCACAGTCCCAGCCATTCCCACCCACAACTCCCTACACTACACACTCCTGAACTTCAGCTGCAGCGAACGAAACAAATCCTACTAATCAATACAATTAAAATTTAGTAACATAATTTTGCATAACTTAAAATGATTATAAAAAGCCCCAAATTCAGTGCTCCATCTTCTCAATCTCAAACTGATATTGGATTCCCCAAATGGTACTCCACATAAAAATGTGTCTCTTTCAAGACAAGCCAACAATATCCTTAACATCAGCATTTTCAATTCTCCAGGTTACAAATTCAGAGTGAATAACACAATTGCATCAAAGGGTTTTATAAACCCACATCTACAAACACAAATACCAATAAACCCTAATTCTGAATTTGCAAAATTCAAAAATCAGCAGTAAGAGAGGACCTAATTAGCGCAAAAATTGACAAAACTGAAGACAAAAGAGAAACCTTTAACTTAAATTAAAGGAGATACACCCAATTCGATCAAAGCCTCAACAATCAAACACCAACAAACAATCCATCGCCACTAACAATTAGAAAGATTAAAAAAAATCTAGAATCCCAGATGAAAGCTAACCCTAAAACCCCAAAAGCCAAATCGGGAATCCCAAGAGATATAAAATCACGACAACCATATCGATTTATAAAACGAACATGAAGCAAATACAGAGCTTCGTCAATGGGATGATAGCTGTTGTTAAGGTCTAAAGGGATGAAGTGAGAAAATGAGATTTTTGAGGTCGAAGGAGAGCAGCAGAGCAGAGGCGAAATAAAAATAATTTATATTTATATAATTATTATATTATACTAAATATGTAAGTATAGGTGTTGAGTTTTTATACATTTTAAAACGAAGAACAGTGAGAAGGAGATATGAAAACAAAGAGCTTGCTGGCTCCTCCCCCCTCCCTCTCTCTCTCTTTTCTCTCTGCTACAAAGAAAAATGAAAATAAAATTGATAGCTCGAAAAAAAAAATTGCAGAAAAATGAAAAAACCTCTGGAGATGGTATTTATGTATAAATTTTATTACATAAAACGTATTTTACACATGGACGGTTGGGTGACTGTGCGAAAGCAAGTAGAACAAGGGCTGGTTTGATACCTTGGACTTGTTTTGTGTTTGATTGGTTAAACACTATGTGGGCCCTACACAGGTGTTAGGCAGTTAGCGTTTTGGGTGGGTCGGATTCGGGTTTTTCTTGAATTGCTTGGATCCAACATATTTGAACATTTGAACTAATAAATATGGTTTGGGTCGACACTAAGGTGGTGTTTGAATGCATCTTAATGTATCTTAACATACTACTTCTTAATACATTTTAATATTTGAAATTGAGATAAAAAAAATTCTTCTGAATGCCGCTAAACCATTAAGATACAAATAGGAGTTTAAACTATTCAAAACATCTTTTAATACAAAAATATGAATTGTTATGATATATTAAGAGATGGACTGTTAATCAAACACCGCCTAATTCATTATCTGAACTCTAAAGCATGATAATCAGCAATAGCTAAAATGTTTATTTAGTGGGGTTAAAATATTGTAAAATTATTAATAATTTAGAATGGATTACCTCTGAACAAATTTTTTGAATAATTTTGCACTTTTCACTTGTATATATAAAATATGTATTTAGTTACAATGTTAATATAATAAATAATAACATTATGTATACACACTTTATTGACCCTTAATATATTTTTCTAAGTACAAAGGTGTTCATAAATACTTGTTTTTTTAATTATTTAAAAAATAACATAAATTAAATTATTAATTATTTAAAGAATATTAGAAGGGGATGCATATATGAATGAGTAGGAGTTAATGAGATTGAGAAAATTATAAATATTTTAATTTGACTCCGTAAATTAGAAAATTTATAAAAAAATTAGTTGGATCATTTAATATATTACACTTATTTTTTTTTAAAAAAAATAAATTAATTCACTCCTCTCAATGTGGCTTCGTCCCTAATGATAATGTTTAACATTGCACAAGGAAATACATTTATTGTTTACCGAAAGAGGAAAAAATTTACAGGACTAAATTATAAAAAGGATCCAAAGTATTTTTTAACGTGATGAAGTAAAAAAAAATCACAAAAAATCCTATTTTAATTAATAGTAGTATAAAACAATACAATATTCTTACATTTATTATCATAATTTTATTACATGTCATTATTATTTTACTAACAACTTATATTTCTATGGATAAATAATAAATAAAAATATATATTTAATATTTATAACTTTTAAAAATCAGACTTTTTTTTTATAACGGATGGTGTATAAGTTGGATGCGAATTATGGTATAGAGCTATTCACAAGAGTTGGAGCTATTCATAATTTTATTACATGTCATTACTATTTTACTAACAACTTATATTTCTATGGATAAATAATAAATAAAAATATATATTTAATATCAATTTCCTTAAGATAAATGACCATACGTACAAGAGTTGTTATATTTATTGCACTATCATGTGGACAGAAATATAGTAATAGGTGTAGGATGTGAAACGTATCAACTTATTAAACCCAATTTTTGTTTTTATAGTTGGTCATTTAAATTTAATTAGGACATTTAATATTACTTTTCAGTTTATACGTCTATAATACTCATTTCATCCTAAAAAAAATGACTATTATTTAGTAGAGTCCATTAATATATAAAAAAATACTTATCATTTTATTTAATTTGGCGGGGCTACTAAGAATAAATTTGAAAATTTTTTTTATTCTCTTTTTTCTATTTTATTTTTTCTTAATATATGTCAAAAATATATTTTATTATCCTTTTGAGAACGGATGGAATAGATAAAAATTAGAATAATCAAATGACAAATGTACATGATTCATAATTGTCTTATCGGTTAATATTTTAGAGTTTGTACAATAAGGAAATCTATAAGTAGTCGAAAAATATTTAAAATGCATCACATAAGAAAACAAAAAAGAATAACGGTTGAAATTACCATAAAAATAAATTAAGCATGTCTACTTGCAAATCACTCCTTAATCATGTGTAAATTAGAAAGTCCATCTAATACATGTGCATGTCAATTATTTATGCATATTCTTTCTAATAACTACTAGAGAACTTTCGCAAAAGGACAACACGGTTACACAGATGAGAGGAAAGAATAAAGGAAAATTTTGAATACTTGTGCTCCAATCTATAAGCTTGGCTTACAAATATATCTCTCTCTATATCAATTCAACTGACGGGTTTTCGCCAATTGTTACTTACACGTATCAATTTAGGTGAGATATTGTGGACGACCATTTAACCCTCAAGTATACATCTTTAATGTGAATTTTAATTCTTTTGAATTTGTACAAACGTCCTCTGGTGGTTAAGACATCTTCGATCTAAGTGTTAGTGAATGTGGTAGAGAGATAGATAATCAATTTTTAAATATAAAAAATGTCTAACCTTTCACTTACCGTGAAAAACACCTTTTTATAATCCCATAACTTAGTTTCTGACCTTTCAGCCTATCACCTCAAGGATAAGGCCATGTGAATTGGCGGGCAGTGCCCCATCAAATGACATTCGCACTGTAGTGAAGGCCTCTAGTCAGAGAATTAATGTCTCAGCTTCCTTTACATGCTATTCACCAAACGGGTCTGGGCCTTATGGTATTTGGGCTTGGAGTTAGTTGGGCCTAGTCGGGCCTTTTGGGCCTATGTCCTAAAAAATCGTATTTTGCCAATTGTTTCTTATACGTTGCAAAATAAATGCACTAGCTCAAAATTATGTTTAAGGTGGAGTAATTGTTATTTTTTCAAATAAATTTTATTTTTCTTGTAAATTTTATTTTACATGAATTTTGATGGAAATAATAACAACTGATGATGTAAAAAAAATGTCTCTCTCAAAAAAGTTTCAGCTAGGTGAGGCGCGGACTAGGTCGCTCTCTTAAGACGATTCGCGCCTCCTCTCGAATTGTGATAGGTGCAGAAGGATTTTGACGCGTCGCCTCCAGGATACAACAACCCAACTCTACTGTTACTTTCACTCGAAACTGCACTAATCGAATGAAGCAGAAGCTTCACACGATATCTTATCAAAGCCCCAAAATTATTGTAAAAAAATATAGAACGAAAAACTTTAAGATAAAACAAACTAGCTAAATCATATCTTTTTTGTGCTTCATGATTGTACTCATATATATCTATATCAAAGTTTGGTAAGACACTGTATATATATAGTAAAGTCTCAACAAAAAAACTAAAAACTCAAGAATGTTTCTAACGACTAATAAATCATGATCTTAAATTAAAAGATATGTAACTCCCTGTTATTTGTAACTCCATTTGATTTAAAAACATAGCATTTATAACTATTGATTTGTAACTCCTTTGATTTAAAAACATAACATTTATAAAACACCATAAAATGCTTAACATAAAACCTGAAATAACATTAATGTATAATCAATTCAAAATTGATAGCCCAACTTGCTAATTATTTTATTAAAATAACCAACATTCCCCCACTTATTTTGATAAAATAAATAACATATAAATATAATAATATGATTAAGGCGATGATTAGAACAACATGCTTTGTGAAAGTGGCTCTGCCTTTAAACCTTCACTTAGTGTATCAGTCTTCTCATATTAGAGCCAAAGTGGACCAGCCTTTAAACGATGGCTACTTGAGGATATGTAGAAGCATATCTCACACATGATGTTCAAGATATCCTAGACCAAGCTTCATAAGCTAGCACGTTAAGGCCATGTGCTTTATCCCAGTGTTCATGAACGTTATAGAGAATTAGCCCAAATCTCATAGGAAGCGGCCTCACTTCCATGTTCATATAGGTGAGTCTATCAAGGATGCTCTTGTGACTATGACATCCCATCCATAAGGACTATAGAGCTTATTAAGAGATTAATATTTGATCTCAACCTTCAATAACGTCACAAGATCACATGCATATACACCATAGGGATGGACATAAACACAAAGTCATTGAGACTTTAATAAGAAAATGTATGTATCACCTAAGTAACTCTATGATTCGTTTGGCCCTTTAACCCAGTTTCTGGGATCTCCAGTCCCTAGGTAGGGTATCCTCATAGGCTACTTAATTCATTTTTGGACTTTAGTCCCATCCCCCTCGATGTAGTCCAAATTTTTTCTCTAGCTAGAGCTTTTGTTAATAGATCAGCAAGATTTTCTCTTGATCTCACATAATCAACATTTATAGCACCTTTGCTCATATAAGATCTCACAATACCGTGTTTTCTTTTAACAGACCTGGACTTCCCATTATAATATTTATTATGCACTCTACTTATAGTAGCAGTGCTATCACAGTGAATTAAAACAGGTGGTATTGGTTTACTCCATATCGGTATCTCAAATAACAAATCACGTAACCAACTTGCTTCCTCACTAGCAGAGGACAATGCTATTAGTTCTGCCTCCATGGTGGATTTAGCAATAATTTGCTGTTTTTTTGATCTCCAACACACAGCTCCACCACCTAAAGTAAAAACATAGCCTGTGGTAGACATAGAGTCTTCTGATTGGGAATTCCAATCAGCATCACTATAACCTTCAATAACAGCTGGATGAGTTTGATAAAGCAAACCATAATGCAAGGTTCTTTTTAAATACCTCATTATCCGACCAATAGCATCTCAATGCTAATATTAGGTTTATTAGTAAATCTACTAAGCACACCTATTACATAAGGGCTGAATGACACTTATCACCCTCTAAGTTACCATCTACTTTCAATGTCGTCCTTAAAATTCATTTTTCGTCAATTGGGCCCTTAAAATGGCATTTTTTGGCATTTCCGTTCCTTTTACCCTATTTTACCCCACCCGACCCATTTTGACTGAAACCGAACCAGTTTGACCCAACCCAATTTCATCAACTAATTTTTTTTTTAAAAAAAACTAAAAAGTTTTAAAATTATTTAAAAAATAATTATTAGTTAAAAATTCTTTTAAAAATAATATTTTATTTTAAAATATTAAAAATTATTATTATTTTAAAATTAATTATTATTTTAAAAATAATATTTTATTCTAAAATATTAAAAATACTTATTATTTTAAATATTTTTAAAAATAATTACTATTTTCAAGAAAAAATATTAAAATCTTTTATTTTTTTCATAAAATGAGTAAACTTTCATAAAATATAGATTCAAAATATTTATTTAAAAATATTTATTTTTAATATTTTAAAATAAAATATTATTTTTAGAATAATTTTAAAATAATAATTATTTTTATATTTAAAAATAAAATATTATTTTTAAAAAGTTTTAAAAATAATTATTATTTTCAGAAGAAAAAAAAACTTTTATTTTTTTCAAAAATGAGTAAAATTTCATAAAATATAGATTCAAAAGAATATAAAGTTTAAATTTTTTTAATTCTTAATTATTTTTATGAAAATTTACACATCTTTAAAAAATAAATATTTCTAGTTTTGTTTTATGAAAATAAAAAAAATTTATTTACTTTTTTTGAATCTATATTTTATGAAACTTTACTCATTTGTAAAAAAAATTAAAATTTTTTATTTTTTCTGAAAATAAAGTTTAATTTTTTTGAATCTATATTTTATAAAATTTTACTCATTTTTTTTTAAAATGATAAATTTTCTAATTTTTTTTTCCTTAAAAAATAATAATTTTTAAAACTTTTTAATTTCTTTTTTTTTAAAAAAATTGAATCAATTTTTTTTATTTATCTTTTACTGTTTTTCGTATTTTACATATAAAATGAAAAAAAAATCTACTTTTTTTAAAAATAAAGTTTTATTTTTTTATTTAATTTTTTTGAATCTATATTTTATGAATCTATATTTTTTCTTAAAAATAAAGAATTATTTTTAAAAATATTTAAAATAATAATAATTTTTAAGATTTTAAAATAAAATATTTTTTTATAATTATTTTTAATATTTTAAAATAAAATATTATTTTAGTTTTTTTAAAAAAAAAATAATTAGTGAAATTGGGTCGGATTGGTCAAAATGGCTCGAATTGGTCAAAATTTGGTAAAAATGGGTCGGGTTTGGGTCAAATCGAGGAAAAGGAACGGAAACGCAAAAAAATGCTACTTTAAGGATTCAATTGACGAAAAATGTACTTTAAGGACGACATTGAAAGTGGGTGTCAACTTGGAGGGTCATATGTGCCATTCAGCCACTACATAAGCAATATCAGGTCTTGTACAATCAGTCGCATATCTTAGACTACCAATAATACAAGCATATTCCTTTTGATTTACCACATCAAAATCATTTTTAGTAGGATGCAACGAATTATAAGGATCAAAAGGTGTACAAGCAGGTTTCCAATCAAAGTATTTATACTTTTCTAAAATTTTCTCAATATAATGAGATTGATTAAGAAAAATACCATTAGCAGTTCTAAAAATTTTCATATCAAGAATCACATTAGCTTCACCTAAATCTTTCATTTCAAAGTTTTTGTTCAATAACTTCTTTGTTTTTTCTATTACATTTATATCAGTACCAAAAATTAAAAGATCATCAACATTTAAACAAATTAAAACATGACTATCAAATTCAGATTTATAATAAATACATTTGTCACTCTCATTAGATTTAAAACCATTTGCCAAAACACAGTAATCAAATTTTTCATGCTATTGTTTAGGTGCCTGTTTTAAGCCATACAAAGACTTAATTAACTTACAAACTTTATTTTCATGTCCAGGTTGAATGAAACCCTCAGGTTGTTCCATATAAATTTCTTCTTCTAAGTCACCATTTAAAAAAGTCGTTTTTACATCCATTTGGTGAATTATCAAATTATGAATAACAGCTATAACAATTAAAACTCTTATGGAAGTAATTCTAGTAACAGGTGAAAAAGTATCAAAAAAATCTATATCCTCTTTTTGTTTAAAACCTTTTGCTACAAGTCTAGCTTTAAACTTATCTATTGTCCCGTCAGGTTTAAGTTTTTTCTTTAGCACCCATTTACAACCTATTGTTTTTCTACCTGGAGGTAAATCAACTAATTTCCATGTTTTATTAGTTAAAAGTGAGTCCATCTCATTATTAATAGCTTCTCTCCAAAAATTAGAATCAGGGGATGACAAAGCCTCTCCTAAAGTTATAGGTTCATCCTCTACATTGTATACTACAAAGTCTGGACCAAAATCTTTACCAATTTTAGCACGTTTACTTCTTCTCGGTTGTGATTCTTCATCTCTAGGTTGAGATGAACTAGCTTCATTTTCAAGTGGTTTAGGCAAAACAACTTCTAGACCCCCACTATTTTTTATCATAAAAGGAAATTTATCCTCATGAAATATGACGTCTAATGATTCAATTACCACATTTTTTTCAAGGTCTAAGAATCTGTATGTTTTACTATTTAAAGCATAACCCATAAATGCACATCTAGTTGCTTTAATACCCAATTTGGGTATTTTAGGATCAGGTAATCTAACATAGGCTAAACAACCCCAAACTCTAAAGTAGTTAAGATTTGGCTTTCTTTTTCTCTATAACTCATATGGGGTTACTAAAGTTTGTTTACGTGGTATTCTATTTAAGGAACAATTAGCAGTTAAGATTGCTTCTCCCCATAGATTTTTTGGTGCACAAGAACTAACTAACATTGCATTAGTAAGATTAATTAATATTCAATTTTTACGTTCAGCCACACCATTAGAAGAAGGTGTATAAAGTGCACTAGTTTCATGAACAATACCCAATGATTCAATATAGGTGACGAGACCTAAAGAGTCATACTCTCTCCCTCTATCGCTTCGAAAACTTTTGATTTTCTTATCAAATCGATTATCCACTTCCCTTATATAAGTGATTAATTTTTCAAAAGCTTCACTTTTGTTTTTCATAAGATAAACATAACAATATTTTGAAAAATCATCTATAAATGTGATAAAATATCTTTTTCCTCCATGAGTTAAAATTCCTTCAAATTCACAAATATCCGTGTGTATTAATTCTAATAGTTCCGTTTTTCTATCTACCTTTTTATGTGGTTTCTTAGTTATTTTGGTCATGCTACAAAATTCACATTTCTCAAATTTATTGTGCAACTTAGGTATTAGACCTACATAACTCATATCTTTCAAATAATTGCTATTCATATGACAAAGTCTAGCATGCCACATATTCACACAAGAAACAATATAAACAGAAGTAGACTTTTCATTCATCACATTCAATTTGAACATACCATCGCATGCATAACCTTTACCCACAAACATACCATTTTTAGTTAAAACATATTGGTCGGATTCTATGGTTTGCTTGAACCCAGCTTTATTGAGGAGATAGCCAGACACTAGATTCTTCCTAATTTCAGGTGTGTGAAACACATCTTTTAGGGTCACAATACAGCCAGAAGTAAAATTTAAAGAAACCTCTCCCATTCCAAGTACTTTGGTGGAATGTGAATCTCCAAGTAAAACTTTATTATTGTCTGCAGGAGCATAATTTTTAAAATAACTTTTATCATGACAAACATGTCTAGATGCTCCAGTATCCACCCACCAACCATCATTATTATTTATCAAATTCACTTCGGTTATCATTGCAACAAGTGGTCCTTCGGTAACATTAGCTTACGGAGCAAACGAACGATACCTATTACGACACTCTCTTGCATGATGACCGGGTTTTCCACGCACAAAACAACCATTATTATTTTGAACATTATTTTGAAAATTATTTTAAAACTTGTTTTGAAAATTTTTATTCTTCACTTGAGAAGATTCCTGATTCCATTTTCTTTGGCCATGGGAGAATTTATTTTTACCTCTTTTATTTTTCATTTGCTTACCTCTAGGCTTCAAGAAATTATTACTTCTATCAGCTTGTTGACCCTTTTGACTATTAGCACTATAAGTTAAGAAATTTACCTTTGTGTCACTTTTGATTTCATTACCTAAATCGTTACCATTTGCTTTGGTTTGCTTGGAACGATTCTCCACTTTTTTGTCCATCTTCCTTGCCTTTTCCTCAATTTGAAGTCGAGCCATGAGATTAACAATAGTTAACTCGGATTGTTTATGGCGAAGACCTTTTTGAAACTCCTTCCAAGAACTAGGTAACTTGTCAATAATAGCCGCCACTTGCATTTGTTCATCCACGGTGATACCTTCGGATTGGATTTCATGCACAATCATTTGTAGCTCATGAGTTTGATCAAGCACAGACTTATCATCCTCCATTTGAAAATTAAAGTAGCGACTACATGCATATTTCTTTTTCCCTGCCTCTTCCGTGTCATACTTTCTTTGCAACGCCTTCCATATTTTCTTGGCTAAGGAAAAAGAGTTAGCATAATAATCATATAATTCATCAGAAAGACAATTAAGCAAATAGTTACGACAATCTTCTTCATCTGTTTCTCATTTTTGAACAAGCTTTTTGTGTTCATTTGTTTCCTCCTCGGTCATCCCTTCGGTGTCCACCTTTCTTGGATTACTAGAAGTGAGAACCCAAACTACCTTCATAAGTTTGAGGTAGAACAACACCTTCTTTGCCCATCTTTTGAAAAATTGCCCATTAAACCGAAATGGCTTATTCAAGTCATTTGAAGCGTTGGGTACATTTGTATCCACCATTTTTCGCAAATATCGTCTTAAATTAATGGAAATAATAACAACTGATGATGTAAAAAAAATGTCTCTCTCAAAAAAGTTTCAGCTAGGTGAGGCGCGGACTAGGTCACTCTCTTAAGACGATTCGCGCCTCCTCTCGAATTGTGATAGGTGCAGAAAGATTTTGAAGCGTCGCCTCCAGGATACAACAGTCAACAGCCCAGCTCTACTGTTGCTTTCACTCGAAACTGCACTAATCAAATGAAGCAGAAGCTTCACACGATATCTTATCAAAGCCCCAAAATTATTGTAAAAAAATATAGAACGAAAAACTTTAAGTTAAAACAAACTAGCTAAATCATATCTTTTTTGTGCTTCATGATTGTACTCATATATATCTATATCAAAGTTTGGTAAGACACTGCATATATATATTAAAGTCTCAACAAAAAAACTAAAAACTCAAGAATGTTTCTAACGACTAATAAATCATGATCTTAAATTAAAAGATATGTAACTCCCTGTTATTTGTAACTCCATTTGATTTAAAAACATTGCATTTATAACTATTGATTTGTAACTCCTTTGATTTAAAAACATAGCATTTATAAAACACCATAAAATGCTTAACATAAAACCTGAAATAACATTAATGTATAATCAATTCAAAATTGATAGCCCAAATTGCTAATTATTTTATTAAAATAACCAACAAATTTAAAACCATTTATTATTTATGTTTGCGACCTCTTATGAAAATATATTTAAAGATATCAAAAAATGCTTCCTTTCAATACCTTATTTAACTTGAAGGTCGGTACTGAAATACCTTGTCTTTATTACCACTAGTCGTAGCACAAATCTCTCATTTTTAACTTCTATATTTTTAGTA
The DNA here is from genome assembly GCA_034770075.1 of Aralia elata. Classification (NCBI taxonomy): domain Eukaryota; kingdom Viridiplantae; phylum Streptophyta; class Magnoliopsida; order Apiales; family Araliaceae; genus Aralia; species Aralia elata. The sequence goes on from CM068384.1 coordinate 11,228,699, forward strand.
AAATAAGAATATGCTTGATTTTTTTTTCGTTTAAAGTAATTTTATAAATTTATATATAATTTTGGAAGGGTAATAGTACTACCAAAAGTAAAAAAGTTGGCAGAATATAGAATTTAACCACGGCTAGATTTTTATAGATTCCTCGATCTAGCTAGTAGTCAGCATCAAAATTCATATGCAGTAGTTGCCTTACATGAGAGCAGATACATCTCTGTTGGGAAAATCCTACCATTTCCTCAAGATAGAAATTTTAAAATTTTTACAGCTAAGATTAATTTGTTGGTCTTGTTTATTTACAAAAAAAGAGTGTCTTAATCTCCTATTAATTCTGTGGAAGTACCTAAACAATAGTGACGGATAACTGAATATTGTTATCGATCTTAATTAGTAGACTAGACCTGCTGAATTATAATCTTACTTAGTCAGTTCATTTCTCATCTCAGCATAATACTACAAGGTTACATTTCACTAGTGGCACACTCATGCTACGTTTGGATTGGTGGAATTGGAGGGAGAATGGAATGACTCATTTCTATGGAATGAAAAAAATTGTGTTTGATTGCGATTGGAATGAAAAAAACTGTGTTTGGTTCGTTGAGGGAAAGAGAGGATATGAAATAACTCATTCCAACTAGAATGGAATGAATCATTCCACTCTTCATTCCATTCCTTCAATCCAAACGTAACTTAGGACATTGCAAAATGAACAGAAATTATGGACGATAAAGTTAGTTATGCCTCATGCTCGTTCCAATGCATTCAGGGGCGTAGCCAAAAATTTGTGTGGGAGGAGACTAAAAAATTTATGTAAAAGTTTTCAACAATAAAAGTATTAATATAACACTAAAACAAAAATTAAATACAGAATAAAGCTGTATATATTTTTAGCTTTGACATACATATGAATTCCTCTACGTCAAACAGTTTTAATATCTGACACAACGGATTACTATGGTTAGTTTATCCTATGGTTAGTTTAGCCTACTAACACATAGATAAATAATTTTTTGCGCACAAAAGGCAGTAACGAATTTTCCAAGAGAAACACGTTAATATTAATAATAATTGTCAAAAGAATATTTTCCAAGCCCTAAGATAACATATTTATAGTTTAAAACACTTTTCAACTCTAATTACAAAAGATAATAATGAATTATTAAAATATAAAAAATAGTCCAAAGTTTGACCAAAACTTTGACCGACGATATGACCACTTTAAATACGTCTTTTCGGCTTTAAACGGCATACGTAATAGCTGAAGGCGAAGTGTCTTGTAAGGCATGTCACTAATTTCTATTTGATATATTATGTGTCTGTTATTCTTTCTATATCAAAAGTTATGCCTGTTTGAAGTTTATTTGACGAAAACTCTTATTACGACTCCGCTTTTGACTTCATCCTTACATTAAAATTAGAGTAAAGTTAAGGGTCTCAAAAAATTTTCAATGCATCAATACATGTCATCATTATATTTATTCAATATTATGGTAGAACCTAAAAATTTTATTACATACTAATTCAATAATAACATGTATATTTACGATAACATGAGAGACCAAATTTATAATCATAATTTTGATCTTATCTATTTGACTTTAAGGCTAAGTTAATTTTTTAATATTTACTTTATTTACTTGTCTTTGAAAATTATAATTAAACTTTGACATATATTGAATCTTGAAAATAAATTTTACATATTATTTTAGGTATATTATAATATAAATAATTATTATCAAAATATGAGCTTACTACTAAAATATTTATATAATAAGAGGGATTAATATCTTCTTCTTTTTTTTTTGGTACATAGAGAAGGACCAATATCAATATTATCATAAAATTTATATATTATGCTATAAAAGGGTACGACGTACGAGTATAGGTAGAGTCAAGGATAGAATTAAGGGTAGGGGTAGGGGTAGGTGTAGGGGTAGAGGTAAGGGTAAGGGTAGGGGTAGGAGAGGGCTCCCATCCATTCCTAACTGCGCCACAATATGTTCCATTTGAAGTGGCTAAGCATAAAAGAAGTGAGATTTAGTTTGCAAATGAAGCCGTAGATCAGGAAAAGTTTAAAAAATTACGAAAGGGTCAACTTTCGATTCCAATTTCCAAGGGGCTGAGATGTTCATGATCTCCTTGAGATTATTAATTAGTCTTGGTGAAGATGGCATGCTTCATTATTGCCTTTATTTAGGGGAGAGAATATGATTGAGAAATATTTTTGGTGAGATGTTTGGCCAAGTTTAATTGCCTCTGCTTTTCATTCTAATTCAGAGTGATTCCATACTTGAAAACCTCATGACAAAGGAAAAGACAAGTGAAGTGAAAGCAGGGAATATAATAAAGAATAAAGTGTTGGTGTTTGATATGGAATCTATAGTGTGAGGTGGTTCCTTTGGAAGCCTATTTTGACAATTATTAATAGACAACTAATATTTTTATATAGAGATTTTAATATTTTTATAAAATTTTGTTTCACATAAATGTGAGATCATTCACTAATTATATGAGCAGAGTTTCGGAGAAATTTCATATTTCCATGTAGATATATAACAGTCAACTACTCATTCATTCACTCCTCAAACACTTTCACACTTTCTTTTATATGTTATCTATCTTATAAAGTGACTCTCTCCCAAGATGTAATCGTGTCATACTATTTTTTCTTCTTCTTTTTTTGCCCCTATAACTTCAATCACATTCTATTTTATCCTTTTTATTTAAACTTTTTTTATCTCTAGTTTTATTTATTCTTTCAAATTTTATAATATTTATATTTTATCCCTATATAATTTACCCACCAGATATGTCACCGGGTGCTAGTTTTATTTATGCATTGAGCATACTTGAAAATGGCGTTGCCTTACCGGGAACAAAGAATGAAACCCATTAATTGTTGCCTAAATAGAATTTTAAACAAAATCACTAATTTCAAGATTCTGAAAGTACTAGTAATTTTCCAATCCCTAATAATATTTAGGAAATTTGATTAACAAGATCTAGAAGTGTGGCAAGGATATACTACTTTTTTAAAATCAGGCCGTCCACTAAGCTCCCAACAAGTTCCACAATATTTTTTTGATATTTCCACAATAAAAGTGTTGCTGTAGATGTATGGCGACGGTGAAAATCGTCGCTATAGGACCTGTAGCGACACTTTTATTGTGAAAATATTATTTTTTGTTGTGGAAATAGCGGTTCCCAAAAACTAAGGGGGTGTTTGTTTAAAGCTGAATGGAACTGAATGACCGAATGACTGAATCGGTCAGTGCGTTTGTTTTGGTCTGAATGACTGAATCGGTCAGATGATTGAACTGAATGACTAAGTCAGATTTTTTTAGCTGAATGGCTGAATGAGCAGCTGTATGAGTAAAATTTTTTTTTAAAAATTATAAAATTAAAAAAAATATTAACTATTATATTAAGTAATATTAAATAAATTTATAACAATTTTAAATTTTTTCAGAGGGGTAAAATAATAAAATTCTGTCATTCAGATGTTTCAGACATGTCAATTATCAAATAGTTTTTTTTATTCAGATTCAGATCCAGCTCATTCAGATTCAAATTCATTCAGTTTTTATCAAATACCCATAAGAATTTGGAAATCGTAACTAAAGATATATTTGATGTCTAGATACGTACCCAATTTTCAAAATTAAAATAAAATAAAAAAATCAAACGTAATAAGAAAATGTTTACATTTAGCCACTAAAAAGAATAGAATTCAAACGCTATAGAAGTAGTCAAAGAAAAATTAGTTTTGTATATAGCTTACCTTTAACGTTGTTCATTTATTTTACCGCATCATGAAAGGCATAGGAATAAAGACATGATAACATATTAGAAACAGAAATAAAATTAGTAGAGAGGCAATTGTCCACAATATTAAATACTCACTTTGTTCCATATTATTTGATTATTATTGACTTTTTAAAGGTAATTTAAGAAATTTTTAAACTCAAAATTGACATAAATTCTTTTAATTTAAATCAATACAATGATGAAAATTGTAAACAATCTAAAAAGTATTACTCATTGTAAGTTTTATTGTTTTATAATTTTTAATAAGTCATCTTAATTTTGCTTTTGAAAATGTTTCAAACAGACTCTCAAAAATCAATAATTATGTTATAATTTGAAACTGCGGGAGTAGTAGCTAACAGTAACAAAACAAAAATTCAAGCAAATTAGCAAAATTAGTAGATGAAACAGCAAACGCCGTATATGGAAAAACATCTATTGATAAGATTATTACAAGTTGATTACTTAATTACGAGTATCAAATTAATTGGTCTGGTTGTCATTATCGCGGTCGGCAAATTAATCAATGACAAATAATTTAATAGTATTATGTTTATTGTAGGAATCAAAGATGGTATGCAAATGAGTATCAGTTAGCAGTCCGTGATGGTGATGTAAATGTAGACAGATCACCAGTTCAATTGGTTTATTCGCCAAGGAAAATGATAGGAATGAAAAGTAATACTATGCCACAAAGACTCAGACATGGGCTACTGTAATCAGGAAAAACTTATAGATAAACTACAAAGTACATATTTAAGAGTATAATAAAGTGCCAAGTGTGCCAAATATGCCAAACGAAACAATTAAGAAACATATACTTGGTTGAAAATAATAACGCAACAAAAATAATACTAGTAAAGAAAAATTGGAAAAAAAAACAATGATACAAAACACAAATTTTACGTGGTTAATCCAAAGGTTGGATTGTATACATAGTTGGCATAAAATCAATCCAAGAACACTAATTCAATCCGAAAATACAAAACTATTCCTAAAATTTTGGGTCGGGGCCGCTCCTTTGGAACCCATGTAGTTTAAGTAGAGGTAAAAAATAATAAAATATTCTAATCAACTTTTGAGTAGTTTTACCATCATATCTAAATCAAAGTCGGATTAGGATTCACCAATAATAATACTAATAAAATATATCAAACAAGCGACGTATATGTTTACTTTATTGCTAATTTTGTTTATGATCCGCTATATATATACAAAGAACAAGAGGTGCCTGGCCAAGAAACAGCGCAGGACAATAGAAGAGATGGCCACCCTTTCTCTTCAGACATGCACAGTTCAGCAACCTCGTGCAATAATCAACAGAATTCATATATTTTTCCACTTCATAGTCATAATTGGCCTACTCTATTACAGAATCTCTAACATCTTTTATGGTGATGGAAATGTACCAGTTTTAGCATGGGGCCTTATGACCACAGCTGAGCTTATATTTACCTTCCTTTGGTTTCTCACTCAAGCATTTCGCTGGAGGCCAGTGGCTCGGACAATTTATCCAGAAAATCTTCCAGGGGATGAGGAGTTACCAGGGGTTGATGTGTTCATATGCACAGCTGATCCCACTAAAGAGCCAACTATAGAGGTGATGAACACGGTGTTGTCAGCTATGGCACTTGACTATCCACCGGATAAGCTCGCCGTGTATCTGTCTGATGATGGTGGTGCAGCCTCAACACTGGATGCGATAACAGAAGCATGTTCATTTGCAAAGTCTTGGCTACCTTTTTGTAGAAAATATGGGATCAAGACCAGATGTCCGGAAGCATATTTTTCTAAATTTGGCGATGATGAACGTCTTCTGAGGAGCGATGAATTCAAGGCAGAGGAAGAAAATATTAAGGTAAAAAGAACTAGGCCACACAAAAGTGAAAAAAATGAAACATATATTATAGCATCATCAGATTAGTAATCATTATAGAAATGTGAAGACATGGTTAGCTGATTCTATAATCTCTGCAGTCGAAATATGAGCTGTTCAAGATAAATGTCGAAAAAGTTGCCACAGAAGATGCCGTTGTTCATGATCGACCCCCTCACATCAAGGTACGTAATAAATCAAAAATATATTATTCAAATTTAAGCACTTATAACTGAGAAAGAAAATGGAAAACTAGAAAGATGTGTGTTTAATTACTTAAAGAGCTAAAATTTATCAGATTAAATGGTAAAAGATGTTTGAGCGACAAATAAACATTAGGCCAAAAGTTGGATAAAATATTTGTGACTAAGTTTCTGCGAAATACATCTCATATCGTATTATTCAAGGTTATAATTTCAATATTATCGTACAACTTGACATTTAAAGAATTACTGGAAAGTGCATGCAGTTCAATGCTTGACAGTCTTGATTAGTTTTCAAACCTTGATTTTTCTGTCTTTGCTAGTTAATTATTCTGATCACGCTCTATTAGTCTTACAAATTTTGGGAGTGAAATACCTTCTAGGAATGGTGGGGGTATCATTAGATCTTCTAAATAAGCCTCCAGCCATAAGCTCTTGTGATAATGTCCAAGCACTAACTGAACATAAAATACTGCTGCCTGCTTAATAGTAGAAGGGTACCATATAGAAAATTATATATATGGAGATTTAATCTACGTGATTATACTTTATTACCTACTAAAAGTTAAAATAGATACTTCCACCCAGTCATGTCAGACAATGATCAAGAAAAAGAATATGAGAAATCAGCAGAAAGTAATCAATTTTTCAGTTAAAAAAAGAGGGAAAATTTTTTTTATCAATTTGTTTATTGCTTTGTAGGTAATACATGATAATAGCAAGGATGTAAACAATGATGACGGCCAAAATAAGATGCCTCTTCTCGTTTACGTATCCCGTGAGAAAAGACCATCTCGTCCTCATCGTTTCAAGGCTGGAGCCCTCAATGCGCTTGTATGTGTTGTATTCCTACTCTCTTTTCTCTCCATCTCCTTCACATAATGACAATCAATTTGTTACTAATTTCTATCAGCTTCGAGTTTCTGGCATAATGAGCAATGCCCCCTACATAATAGTGTTAGATTGTGATATGTACTGCAATGACCCTGCCTCAGCCCGACAAGCAATGTGCTTCCATCTGGACCCTGAGATGTCTCGAACTCTCTCTTATGTACAATACCCTCAAATTTTCTATAATGTTAGTGAAAATGATATATACGACGGCCAAGCAAGATCAGCATACAAGGTGCAGTAATTTAGACAAATTGCTACTCCTTGTGTTTTCGTTACAGATAATTAAGTGATTTTTTTTTGAGGTTCAACTATGATTGATAACAATATTTGTAACATCCATATAACAGACAAGGTATCAAGGTATGGATGGACAACGAGGTACAGTTTGTGCAGGAACTGGTTATTACTTGAACAAAAAGGCATTATATGGTAGTCCCAATCAAGAGGGTATGCTTATATTTCTTACAAGCAATTGAGCTAGTAGTATATGTACTCTCAGTATATTTATGAAGAACTATGATAGTGAAAACTCATCAATGTTTATATTGCTTTCTTTTTCCGTTGTATTTCACAGACAAGTTTCTGCTTGAACCAGAAAAGAATTTTGGTATATCTAGCGCGTTCATTGCCTCACTAGAAGGTAGTGACAAAGAAGATACCTCCGGAGTGAGAGATTTATCAGAAGCAATTATAGAAGAGGCCAAAATTCTGGCCTCTTGCGACTTTGAGAAAAACACACAATGGGGTAAAGAGGCAAGTGCAGTGTTACACTAATAATACTCATATGTTACTATAACATAATTTTAGGTTGTTTTTCCTTAACCTTCAAACTTATGTTGATGTGATGGCAGATTGGCTACTCCTATGATTGTTTGTTGGAGAGCACATTCACGGGGTATCTTTTGCACAACAAAGGGTGGCGTTCCGTCTATCTTTATCCAAAAAGGCCATGTTTCTTGGGTTGCACCACCATTGACATGAAGGATGCTTTGGTCCAACTCATGAAATGGTCCTCTGGATTGCTTCAAGTTGGTCTCTCTAAGTTTAGTCCTGCCACATATGGTATGTCAAGGATGACCATTCTCCAAAGTATGTGCTACGGGTATTTCACATTTTTACCCCTTTTCTCAGTTGCTTGCCTATTATATGGAATTATTCCTCAGCTATGTTTCTTGAGTGGCACTCCCTTGTACCCAAAGGTAAATGATGACAAGTTTGGATTATCTTTCTTTTATTTCCTTTTTTGTGTCTACTAAGGTCACATCTATTAATTCCCACTAATTTTAGAAAATTTTTATTCATGGTAAAATTAAATTAAAATTTTTTGCATGTTAACTTAAAACTATTTTAGCATTCCCTGCTTTCAATTGTTGTTGCAGGTCTCAGACCCTTGGTTTTTGGCATTTGCAACAGTATATACATCATCCCTTTGTCAGCATTTGTACGAAGTACTCTCTAGCGGTGGCACAATTAGGACATGGTGGAATGAACAAAGAATTTTTATGATAAAGTCAGTTACAGCTTTGCTGTTTGGATGCCTAGATGTTCTAATGAAGTGGGTGGGCATACAAAAAGCGAGTTTTAGGCTGACAAATAAAGCCGTCGACCAAGAAAAGCTCGAAAAATATATGAAAGGCAAATTTGACTTCAGTGGTGCAAAGATGTTCATGATTCCACTGACATTATTAGTCATACTGAACGTGTTATGCTTTATAGGTGGAGTGAAAAGGGTAATAGGCAAGAAAAACTTTGAAGAGATGTTTGCTCAGGCTTTTCTTTCCTCCTTCATTCTAGTTCTCAGTTTTCCTATACTCAAGGGGCTCATACCAAAGAGAAACAAGTGAAATCATTCACTCTGACTACTTTTGTTCCTTCCACAGCCTAAAGCTATTTCTTCTACTGATCGACTACATTGTTGCTGCAGAACGGGAGTTGTAAACGTGGCATACTTTATTGAAAGCAAATGTAGACTAAAGTTTTACCTAAAGTAGAAGACATACTACGTAATAAACCCATGTTACTGCATAAGTGATATATAAGTGTTTCGAAAAATATATAACTATCTAGCCATGTATGCATTGTCATACGTTACTGCTTACTTCAATTACGCAACATTACTTCAAATTTTATATGTTGGTAGAGTAAAACAGATGGAAAAACTTAACGTTGATCATCTAACAAATTTTAATCAAAATAAGTCATAATTATATCATGGGGGTGTTTAAGGGATAAAATAGTACTCATTTTTCACACATATTTTTATCAAATATCTATCGGGAAATGATATTTTTACATGTACATTTGATATTTTCACATGTGTTCCTTCCACATGAAAATGAGACCCACTCCACTCTCATATGAAAGGTGACCATATAGAAATATCAAATATTCTTGTGAAAATAGTGCTACCCATATCTATATATATATGCTATGCTCGTCGATTGGAAGATGCTGCCAAAGTGGAAAAGATAAGAGAGTTGCGCCAAGAAAGAAGCTGTTAATAGCTTGGTGGAGACTGGAGATTGAGAATGGTGTCCACAAGTTTGTGGCTAACGAGGATGACACCCACAGAGAAGAGATCTTCAAAATGTGAAAACTTAAAATTAGTCTTAGAATTATGATAGTATTTAGGTGATAAAGAAGTTGTTACAAAAGATAGATACAAAATGATATAAAATGATGTGGTTAATTGTAATTGGTTATTATTATTAGGTCTACCCATATATGGTGGATCATCAACTAATTATATTTTGTTACATTCTTTTGGTAAGATTTTTTTATCACCATAGTAATACTCTAAAATTAAGAAAATACATAAGTTACTATTAGAATTAAGATCAAATATTGCAAATGATCTTAGAGAAATTAAAATATAATGGAAAATAAACAACAAAAGATATAGTCAGATTTATCAAATTATGGTTAGACATGTTTGTTTGATATATTGATATATGTGTTTTACACAATCTACAATAATTCACAAATCAAATAATGTTATATAATAATTAAAAAATCCTATATACTATAACATGAGTTCAAACCTACGAAACTGAAAATATTTATCAAACTTAAAATTGAATTAATAATAAATCCCCAAGTCAAAAAAGTATGAGTCAATATATCCCAATAGTTACGTACCACATATATTCTAGGAATGTTCTTTCGTTAGGATACACACACCACATATACCCCTTCAAAAATTAAATGAAATGAAAGATAACCAAATTAGTGTTTAATATAATTAATTGTTAAGGATAATATGGGAAGTTGAGTAAATATTAATTCTTCTTTAGATTTTATATATTACATAATTAAAAAAGAACCAATTTATTTCCCAAAAACGACAGGAACGGAGGGAGTATAATGGAATGGATAACTAAAAAGAACAAAGTTACTTGCAGGCGGAAAAAAGGAACGAAAGAAAAGAACAAAAAGAAAAAAAAAGAAGAAGAAGGGAATGTACATCACCTCATGACATAGTAATTAATGAATGATATATGTATTCGAAACACATTTATAAAATTGTGTTATTACGTGGTCATGTTTACAGTAAAACAAATGGTAAAATTATACCCACATGTTGACATTGAATTCTAATATAATTGTTAATATTTCAATTTTTGTAATATCATAGTTCATTTCAAATTTTTGTAAAACTGTCTCCACTATCTAACAAATTTTAATCAAAATAAGTCATAATTATATCATGGGGGTGTTTAAGGGATAAAATTGTCACTTTTCACATAAGCCGACGGTATTTTATCAAATACTTATTGGGAAATGATATTTTTATATTTGATATTTTTACATGTATTCCTCTCATATGAAAGTGCGACTCACTCCACACTCATGTGAAAGGTGATCATATAGAAATATCAAATATTCTTGTAGAAATTGTGATCTCCAATCTATATGCTTTGCTCGTCGATTGGAAGATGTGCTAAAGTGGGAAAGATAAGAGAGTTGAGCGAAGAAATTAAGAGCTGTTAATAGCTGGCAGGAGACTGAAGATTGAGAATGTTGTCCACAAGTTTGTGGTTGGTTATTATTACTAGAGCTACTCATGTATGATGAATCATCAACTAACTATATTTTGTCATATTATTTTGGTAAGATTTTTTCTATCACCATAACAATACTCTAAAATTAATGAAATACATAGGTTACTATTAGAATTAAGATCGAATATTGCAAATGATCTCACAAAAATTAAAGAATAATGGAAAATAAACAACAAAAGATATAATCAAGTTCACCAAGTTGTTGTTAGTACGTCATGCTTGTTTGATATATTCGTATGTGTCTAACACAATCTACAATAATCTACACACCAAATAATGTTATATAATAATTAAAAAACCCTATATATTATAACATGAGCTCAAACTTATGAGGCTGAAAATATTTGTTAAACTCAAAATTAAATTACTAATAAATCCCCAAGTTCAAAAAGTATGAATCAATATATCCCAACAGTTACGTACCACACCTAGAAATATATTCTAGGCATGTTCTTTCGTTAGGGTACACACACCGCATATACCCCTTCAAAAATTAAATGCAATGAAAGATAACGAAATTAGTGTTGAATATAATTAATTGTCAAGGATAATATGGAAAATTGAGTAAATATTAATTCTTCTTTAGATTTTATATATTACAGAATAAAAAAAGAACCAATTTATTTCTCAAAAACGACAGGAACGGAGGGAGTACTATAATGGAATGGATAACTAAAAAGAACAAAGTTACTTGCAGGCGGAAAAGTGGAAAGAAAGAAAAGAACAAAAAGAAAGAAAAAAAAGAAGGGACTGTACATCACCTCATGAACTGACCAGAGGTCGTCCATTCGATTATATATATGATACAAAAACCAATACACCTCATGAAATGAAATGAGCAAGGCAATGGAAAATATTCTTCCTCTCCATTCATGCCAAGTTCATAAGCTTCCTCTAATCATCAACAGATTCCATTCCTTCTTTCATTTCATAGCGTTATCATTCCTAGTCTATTATAGAGTTTCCTTTATCTCCCAAACCCTAGGAACAAAAAACACACCAATATTATCCCAAGTTCTTGTTTTTGCTTCTGAGCTCATACTCTCCTTTATTTGGCTCCTCAACCAAGCTTACCGATGGCGCCCAGTCTCCCGAAAGGTCTTCCCGGATAGATTGCCGGAAGATAAAGAACTTCCGGCCATCGACGTGTTTATATGTACTGCTGATCCCAATAAGGAGCCAACTTTGGGAGTGATGAATACTCTTATATCTGCCATGGCGTTGGATTATCCTGCTGATAAACTCAATGTTTATGTTTCCGATGATGGGGGTTCTCCGGTGACTTTGAAAGCCATGAGGGAGGCCTGGAAATTTGCCAAGTGGTGGCTGCCCTTCTGTAGGAGATTTGACATTAAGACTAGGTTCCCTGAGGCTTATTTTTCGGCTTTGGAGGAGCATGATAATTATGGGGATTTTCATGGCAGTGAATTTGTAGCTGACAGAAAAATTATCAAGGTTGGACACTCTAAAGATATAAGTTATATTTTGAGTGATTCATAATAAATATTTGTTATGACACTATTTTGACAAAGATATTTAGTCATTTATACATATGAGAAACAACCGGTTTATATTAAAATTTTTAGATATGAACTGTTAGTTTTTCCCAAGGATAGCCACAAATATAATTATTCGAATAGTGTCGAAACAAATATATATTTGGAATGGATCAATTCTCTCTTTTTATATGTACATAATATATATAATAAGTATATAAAAATATATTCATATGAAATGGCTTGCTAATTAATGGTGCAGGAAAAATATGAAGCGTTCACGGAGAGTGTGATGAGAATTAGAGACAGTGAAAATACCATACTTAATCGCGATCATTCTTCTGTTGTTGAGGTAATGAAATTCAACATATAATATATATATATATATATATATATATATATATATATATATATATATAGAGGAATGATCCATAATATGTATTTGTTATGGATCCTTATAGGACATATACCATTTATACCATTAAAAACAAGAAAGAACAATCAATATTATAAACCGAATATAGACATAGTAACGGATCGTAAAAAAACACTTAGCGCCCGCTACTAATAAGAGCGGACCTTAATCATAATAAGAGTTTGACATTACCAATAAATATTTAGAATTTATTAACTAGAGTTTAGGATTTATTAACCAGGGTAATGTTTATTAACCTTATTAACTTATGGTTAATAAACCCTAAACCCTGATTAATAAGTTTAATAAACCTTAAACCATGGTTAATAAGGTTAATAAATCCTAAACTCTGGTTATTAAACCATAAATACTAGTTAATAAACTCTAAATCCTGGTTAATAAACTCTAAACTCTAGCTAATAAATTCTAAACATTTATTTGTCCAACCAAACCCTTATTCTGATTATCGTCCGCTACTATTAAATGGTAGCTGATAATATGTGTTCGTCGATTTTTAATTTTTAATCTTGACTATTTTTTTTTTATTTTTGATGATTTAGATTATGTATACCCTATAAAGATTCATAACAAATACATATTATGAATATTGACTCTCTCTCTCTATATATATATATATATATGAACTTTGCTACACGGACAATTAGGCTTATTTTCTGAACTGCCAAACATCAACTAATTAGCTAGCTTCGCGCAAAAGGTTGTTTATAATTTGTTCCGGAAGTGACAATGATATTTGACACCTTTAAAATTATTCAATCAGTATTTTGTTTTTGTCTTATGGTAAAAACATAATTAGCCGGCCTGTGGGGCCTTAGTGATTCTCTCTCTCTTTTTTTTTCTTTTTCTTCTAATTCGTGTCATGTTATAATTTGTCACTTCTATATATCATTGTAGTGTTGTTTCATTAAGTTGGTTGATCAATATCGAATAAAGTTTTTATGCGTTTAAATTTGTATTAAAATTCAAACTTATCAAGTATATATCAAAATTACGTATTGAAACATCTGATCAATGTATTTTGTTACAGGTGATACATGATTTAGCCGCCTTAGACCGAACTGAGATGCCTCTTCTTATTTATATATCGCGTGAAAAAAGATCAATTCATCATCATCATTTTAAAGCTGGAGCTCTGAATGTTCTTGTAAACTCTTTATATCTCTCACACTCTTCAAATAGAGTAATATCTCACTCGTAACTAAACTGATTGATTTTTTTATTTTTATTTTTATTTTTTACTATCTTTGTAGCTAAGAGTCTCGAATATGATAAGCAATTCGCCATACATTCTAGGCCTGGATTGTGACATGTATTGTAACGATCCAAATTCAGCACGACAAGCAATGTGTTTCCTTCTTGACCCCAAGATATCCCCCTCCCTATCTCATGTCCAGTTCCCTCAAAAATTCCACAACATCAGTAAGACGGACATATACGATAGTCAGTTGAGAACCTATTTTGAGGTATATGTATATGGAGACTACAACATATTTAAATGCACATCTCGTTTAATTTTTTTTTGTATTAGTTTTATAGATTCTTAGTAAATAATATTAACTTTATTTTTGTGTATTGTTTCAGGTACTATGGCCAGGTATGGATGGACTAAAAGGACCGCCCATATCTGGTACATGTTATTATATAAAGAGGGAGGTATTCTATAGAACTTCAATGCAAGATGGTACATATTTAAATGCTATGTTATATATCTTTGCATCTCGAAGTGAAAGTTCCATTAATTTTTATTTATTATTTTTTTATTGATATTAAAATTTTCTTTCAATTAATTAAACATATATAATTATCTATTTTTTTTAGAAATTAAAGCTATAGTAAAGTAGTTTTAATTATTTTTCCATGTCAACGTAACAACTTCATTTCATTACTTACTAAGTTATAAACAATATATTCAATATTAATTTAATTGCTTTTATCAACATATTTCCAGATTTTGACGTCAAGGAACTTAAACATATTTTTGGTACATCAAATGAGTTCATCAAATCCCTTACTCGGAACAAGAAACCTAGTACCAGTGATGATCAGAACATAACCAGTGCATTGCTAGAAGAGAGCAAACTTGTGGCCTCTTGCGCTTACGAGAATGATACAAATTGGGGCAAAGAGGCAAGTTAAATCAACAATGTTGCCTTTGGAATATCCCCTAAGATACGATCGTTTAATTTTCTAGTTTAATTTTTGAGAAAAATTTTTCACCTGACCTTCCCATTTATAATTTTCTAGTTAATTATGTATATTTTGCCTAAACTACAGATAGGTTTCCGGTATTTTTCCGTGGTAGAAGATTACTTCACAGGATTCAACTTACATTGCCAAGGTTGGAGATCTGTGTATTTTGATCCACCAAGACCAGCATTTTTGGGTGCCGGCACCACAAATCTTAGTGATGTATTGGTTCAAAGCACGCGATGGAGTGCTGGGTTGGTGGAAGTTGCCATTTCAAAGTTCTCTCCTCTTGTTTATGGTTCACTAAGAATGCCTATTCTTGAGGCCATGTGTTATGCAGAGCTTGCCTCCTTCCCCTTCTATTTCTTCCCCCTATGGTGTCTAGCTACCATCCCTCCATTATGTCTACTTAATGACATTCCTTTGTTCCCAAAAGTAAGCCAAAAAAGAGATGAATTAATCATTTATTACATATTTTGGTTCCTCATGTGTACTTTATTTACAATTACAAGTCGTTGAAAAATAATAATGATTCAGCTATGTTCATTTTTTTTTTCTTATGCAGGTTTCAAGTTCATTTTTCGTCGTATTCTCATTTATATTTGTCTCATCGCAATTGAAACACTTACAAGAGATTTTCTCTAGCGGAGGGTCATTCCAAACTTGGAGGAATGAACAGAGAATGTGGATGATTAAGTCCGTTACATGTCACCTTTATGGAAGCTTGAATGCAATTATGGAGAAAATGGGTATGAGAGAAGCTAGCTTCTTACCCACCAACAAAGTCGTTGATGATGAACAACTTAAACGATACCAAATGGGCATATTTGATTTCCAAGCATCGACTATGTTGCTTGCTCCGCTATGTACCTTAATCGCCTTAAATTTGGCTGCTTTAGTTGGGGGAGTTGCGAAAGCAGTTCTTGCAAGAAGTTGCAATGAGATGTTTATTCAAATTTTCCTCTCATTTTTCGTGGTAACTTTGAATTATCCGATCATTGAAGGTATGATACTGAGGAAGGATAAAGGTCGTATTCCACCTTCTGTTACTCAATTATCTATCGCTATTACAATAATTATCTCGATTTGTGGAAAATTTCTTATTAAGTGAAATTGATGTAGACGACAATAATTTAGATATCGTTATAATCTATTATATTGATCAAGATAATTATCTTTTGTGGAAAATTTCTTTTAAGTGAAATTGATGTAAACGACAATAATTTAGATCTCGTTATAATCCATATAATTACATTGATCAACGCAGGCTTGTTGTTTGTCCAATGTTTTCTTGAAACATATTTAACCTTTTGAAACAAATAAAGAGATGGATGTATTGTTGTTCGTCAAGACATATTCGATAAACAAGAAAAAAGTAATGTAAAATGATTTTCGGTCAGTGATTAAGGTGAGCCAAGGAGAAGGGAACAGAATTTGCCCTAAAATAAGTCAACGACACCATTAAATTTATGAGATGCAAATTTTCATTGGATTTGGTCCTGTGAATTAATTAGTTGTGCAGTGTCTTTATATACAGAGATGTATTCTCTTGCTAGAACAGCTCCAAAGACATTTACATACCAACAAGACATGGACGGATTCATCTACACTAAGGTGCCCTCTCTTCAAATGTTAGTAGCCAACAATATTTCACACCACTTGCTTATTTTCGTCGTTATTTTTAAATTTCCTATGTAGGAATTACTATTATTACAATGCAGAGGATAATATCTATAAAAATAAAAAAATTCATTTATTTATTTTAGTATATTTAATATTTAGAGAGATCTAAAATTCATTGTGTAATTTTACTAATTGTTCAAGGAAATTCGGTAGTTTAATCTGTTTTTAGTCTGTTTGTTTTTGGGTTTAGTTTTGATGCTTCTATATTTTTAAGGTTTACTTATTTTCCTTAATAGTCGACCTACGAAAGTTGAAAGTTGCTAATGATTATAAATATGTTCTCGTATGGCTTATTTGATATTCAATCTTTGACAACTATTATTAATTACTCTGAGAGACTTTTTACTTTCCATCAAATTTCAAAATTTTTATTTCCTTCGTATTATTAACGTAATTAGTCATCAGCATTAGTTGCGTTAAAGCGTTACATCTAACTATTATTTTGTCGTGTCAATTGGTATTAGAATCAGATAATCGTATCCCTGAGATTATGGCTGAAAGAGAACAATTGAGATTTCTAGATATTTTGATGAAAACTAAAATCTTAGAGTGAAAGCTTGCGTAAGTTTCACTTAAATTAATTGAGACTGACCAATTTTCATCTTTAAAAAATAAAAATAAAAAATTTATCGTTGTAATCTAGAAAATTTCATTTTTTGGCGTTCTCATCAACAATCAGAAAAAAATGACTTGACCGAAAAAATCATTAAACTCTTATCAAGTTATAAAAAAAATCATAAGTATAAATTATTTTTCCCTAAAACTATTAAACTTTTCATCAATTTTTAAAAATCCCAAAATTTAATCATTCAAGCAGATATGTACCTATGACTAGACTTGGCAAATTAGGCCCGGGCTGGCTCGTAAAAATTAGGCTACGGGCTTAAGATTTTTAGCTCACGAAAAACTGGGCCGTTTTGGCCCGGCCCGCGGGTGGCCCGACACACCCATGTGTTATTTGTTTAAAAAACCCAATACCAATGTTTTAATGAAGAGTCAAACCCAAGATCACTCTAAATTACTAAATAAGCGTTTTGACCAACTGAGCTACTACAATTTTATATCTTAACTACAATCTTATTAATGTATATACGTTATATATATATATATATATATATGTATATATTAGTAACGTGTGTATACATATATACATACATATGTATATATATATATGTATACACACGTTACTAATATATACATATATATATATATATATATATATATATATATATATATATACTTCATTTAACTGATACTATGTACAAAAGCAAAAACAAAATTAACTTACAAGTTGACTCGATTAACCAGAACATTAGAGAGGTTAAAGAAGGGGTGACTAGGTACAAGTTCAAAGATTCGTCAAGGAAGGAACTCTGAGTCTTTCTAAAACTTGTATTGGTTACTACAACCTGCGGATACAAATAACTTAGCCTTCTTTTTATAATGCAAGCAAAAGACTATTACAATTAATTATTACATAAAATAAATGATTACAGACGCGTTTTACTATTGCAAAAAAGTACATGGAAAATGACTCATTAACTAAACAAAAGACAAATGGCCGACAATTATTGATGCAACATCTTCTTTTGGTGGAGTTGGTGATGACCTTTTGACTAAATGACCGTTTTGAGGAAAAACAGGTGCAGATGAAAATGTGCTGGAGCAATGCTGAGTAGTGGGCCGTGGGGCCTGGTGACTATGCAAACGGGTCCTAAGCATTATGGAGATTGATGCTATCGTACGGATCCACACTTTTACTGGAGGCGGTCTTCTGTGAAGAAGAGGATGAACAGCTACTGGCTTCAACTTCTTCATGGAGCTTGTTGATCCTCTCATGAATGGCTTGAGCCAATAATTTTAACTCTGCACTAGAACAATTTTTGACACTAGAAAGGTCAAGTGAACCAGCTGGACTAGGAGTTGACTGAATTTCTTTTGTCTTACTAGTTGAACCTTTACTAGGGACGAATTTAATAGGAGGAATTGGTACAAGAGGAAATTCCTTTTGAACTTAACCAACAATACGTTGAACATCAAATTTATCCCACCATTTTATAAAGAAAATGCGGGAAACCAAACTGACTAGGTTGACTTCTTAGGCAACGACAAGTTTTTCTCCGGAAGGAGAACAATGAATAACTTCGGTGACTGGACTTTGAAGGTTATACTGCCATTTTAATATTCAGGGAATTTTGTATTTGGATACAAATTGGAGCAGTATTGGGATACCATCAAATTTTTTGCCGTATTTATTATGACAAGAAAAATGAGTGACTTGCGATTTTAATTCTTGGGGAAAGATATCGAATGAAGATCCATATCTTGACCACCAGCGAGTGAACCATAAAGGAATTTGACTTTTAAATTTGTGGTCGAATTGAATAAACCACGAATGACTAAATGACGAATTCTGGTGTAAGAAGATATTATCCTAGGCTTCAATATAATCATAATAAGAGAAATAATTTCCATTATCCTTAAATTGTTCTAAATCAGAAGGATGACTACCCCAATCAAGCATTGAGATAATCTTTTTAATATAAAGGGAGTGATAAATGACTTTGGATTCATCATTCCGATCATATATCGGTTTGATGAGAATTGACTCGGTTTGAATGAGGATGTCCTTATAATACGTAAGAGATTTATAAGGAGCTAGAGGAATAAAATGTCATCCAGCAGGGAAATACTTGGAGGCAAGGATTACTGGATCATCTTTCGGAGTCATAAAAGGCTCAATATGAAAGAGATTGACTTCATGATTGGTTGTGTTCTCAGAATTCAGACCTTGAGGTCTGGGATTACTAGACGAAGATGAACAGTATGGGTCAATTGGTTTGGGTTGACTAGCCAAAACCGAATTATATGGTTTTGGAACAGAACCAAGAACTTGAAACCTATTTACTAAGTTGGGCTTTTCAGTGGGGTTTACTGGGTGAGGGACAAGCGTTCCCTTGGGATGATTACTTGGGCCTACAGGGCGACCCGACCCACGACCATTACCTCTCACATTCATTGGAAAATGTTTAGGGTACCTGAATTAATAAATTCTCTGGTAAGAAAATCAGGAATTGAATTGTTACTTCCTTTAATATATTCAATATCAAATTCAAAAATACTTAATAAAGATTGCCATTTGGCAAAAATGTGATTTGCAACAATATTTTCAACATCCTTTTCTAAGATATATTTAGCAGATTTACAATCAATTCTTACTAAAAATTTCTGATTTAATACATCACTTTAAAATTTAGTAATACATAAAACAAGTGACAAAATTTCTTTTGTAATAGTGCTATATTTAGCTTGTACTAGATTCCATATTCCTGAGTGGAATCGAACAATTTGTTCGGGGGAATCAGGAGTTAACCTTTGTTTAAGAATACCACCAAATCCAATATCGGAGGCATCAATTTCAATAATTTTGAATGCTGAATCATTAGAGATGCCAAGGCAAGGCAAAACCTTAACATATTTTTTGACTTGTTGGACGACAGAAGTATGAGTGTCAGTCCAAGGAGGGGGATTGTCTTGCAACCGCTGAAATAGGGGTTTGCAGATTTTTTTCAAATCTTTATAGAATTTCCCAATGTAATTGAGAGAACCTAAAAATCTTTGAAGTTGAGTTTTATTGGTAATTTTATCAGAGAATTTATCAGCAAATTGAATAGCTCGATCAATGGGCTGAATGAGACCATGATGAATAGTATGACCAAGAAATCTGACTTTAGTCTGAAAAAGACTACACTTGGTTGGCGAAAGAACCAAACCATTATGTTTAACTGTCTTGAAGAACGAATTCAAATGTTTATAATGTTCTTCAATGGATTTACTGAAAATGAGAATATCATCAATATAAACGATAGCGAAATGACTAAAAAGATTTAGAATATCATTCAAGATATTCTGGAATTCACTAGGAGCATTTTTAAGACCAAATGACATTACATTCCATTCGTAATGACCAAAAGGAGTAGTAAAGGCAGTCTTATACCTATCTCTCTCATCAATTTTGATTTGCCAAAATCCAGACTTTAAATCAAATTTATTAAAGACCGTGGCATTACTAAGCCTGCTAAGGAGATCTTCTTTATTGGGCAAAGGGTACCTAATCCATTCAAGGACTTTGTTTAATGGCTTATAATTAATAACTAGGCGAGGAGCACCTCTTTCGTTTTCAGCTTCGTTATTTACATAAAAAGTTGGACAAGACCAAGGGGATTTACTAGGACGAATTAACCCTTTACTAAGTAATTCATTAATTTTCTTTTTACATAATTCCATTTGTTCATGATTCATTTGTATAAGTCTAGCCTTAGTAGGAATTAGGTGTTCTTTGAATTCCTTAGCATAAGGTAGCCTAATAATATGTTTCTTCCTATGCCAAAAAGCATTAGGGAAATCAGAACAAATGTTTTCTTTAAGATAGGTTTTTAAATTATCTATCTTTTCCTGAACTTTATTATCAGTTAATTATTTATCAATTTGTTTGTATTTAATTTCTTCTTTCAGAAATTTTAACTGATTGGTTTTACTAGTCAAAAGATTTAAAGATTTAGAAATAGATTTTTCTTGAATTATTTTTAAATCTCTTTCTTTTGGTTTAGTAATAAATTTAAACATAACTGTTTTACCTAGATGTTTACTACTTAATCCTTCCGTACTAGTTGTAAAAGGATAAAGTAAATAAATAAATGGTAATCCTAATATTATCTTATCGGTCATATTTTTGACTAAAACAAATGAGATTTTAAAGCACATATTATCTTGACAAATATGAACTTTAGGTAACTTATATTTAATTTCCATATTACTACCATTTGCTGAAATTAACCTTTCATTAGTTTTTTCACAGTAAGTAGTAGGAACTAATCCTTCTTGAATACAATTAAAATCTGCACCAGTGTCAACTAGGGCAGGTAATTCAAGAATGAAAGTTTTATTAATAACTAAAGTAATCTTAATATACCATTTTTGAATAGTTATAATATCTTTTAATATTTTAAGAAAAAATCCTTGTAAATTAATCAAATCTAATTCATCTCGATTAGAGGATTCAGCTTGTTTAGCTTCCTCTTTGTCTAAAGATTCATTAATTTGAAGGATGTTATCTTTATCTTTCAAGTTTTTATTAATTTCATTTATTTCATCTCTTAACTTAGGTATTTCTAACTTAAGCTTAGAGATTTCTTTCTTTAAAGTATTGACTTCTTGATTTAACTCTGGTAAAGTGACTTCTTTAATTGGGATTTTAAATCTATCAAGAGTTTTATTTAAACTAAAGATAGGTTTTTCTTTACTCCTTCTAGGTTTATCCTTTTCACTGGTTTCTTTTGTTAATAATTATTTTAACCGAGACATATATTGAACCTTTAATTGAGGATCTGTGATTTTACTGATTAAATTGATTAACAAAGACTGTTCTTCATCATCTTTAATTAATACATTTAATCTTTCAATACAACAACTATTAGTACAATCCTCTGTACATAAAGTAACTTCTTCAGATTCACTATTGGAATTACTATTAGTGTTACTAGTAGAATCACAAGGAATATCATGATAATCTTTAATACTGAAGTTATTCTCAATTCTTAATAATTCTAAAATCTGTTCAGAATCTTCACTAGAAATTTTTAATTGATTTAATTTTTGTTTTATTTTACATTCATTTTTGTAATGACCTTTTTGACCACAATTGTGACAAATTACTTTACTTTTGTCATAATTTTTCTTTTTATTTGAATGTTTTTATTAGAAGATCTTGGTTTATTATAATAACTATCATTACTATTTTTGGCTTGACTATGTCGACGTTTATGTCTATGTTTTTTATGACTTTTGTGAAATTCATGTGTATGCCTATGCTTTCTTCTAGAGGGAGCAACAGGAGGTAAACCATATTGTTCGTAAATTTTTTCTTTCCAGAATGGTTTATTACTATCGTTTCTCATCATTACTCTAGAAGTAAAAACATATTTGTACCATCTAAAATCACTTAGAGTGGGACAAGTAAGATTACTAAGTTGATCATGAATTCTTTCTGTAATATTACTAGGAGTTCCAATAAAATGTTTTATTATTGTATAAATTAAAGTATTTATTCTATCAGGGGGACCAACACCTATTTCTTCATTGAATATAGGGTTACCCTCATCATCTCATTGTATGGCGTAAATAATAACAACTCTGGTGTCTTCAGTAATCACTACAAGAAATCACACATTTTATGACGAATTTTTTGCCACGCACAAAATTTCGTCACAATTTGTTAATTAATAATTACGAAATTCATAATCGTCACTAAAACTTTTACTTTTGTGACGACCTTTAATTTTGTCACTATTAATCATTTATATCGTCACTAATTTACACATTTGATGACGAGTAACAAAATTTCGTCACAAGTTATTTTGGAGGTAGAATTTCGTACCAAAATTTTGGAGGGAAACTTTTTAGTGACATTTTGTAATAATTGATGACAATATTTATTGTCACAAAATATTTTTTTCGATGACAACATAATAGTTTGTCATTAATTATTTGTAAAATTTAGTGACAATGTGCTTTCGTCACTAATGTTTACATTTAGTGACGCCAAATACAAATTCGTCATAATTTTATTTGGAGGCAAAATTTTGGAGGGAAATTTTTTAATGACGAAAAAATAATAATTTATGACAATTTGTATTGTCATAAATTCCAATTTTATATGACGAGATAATAGTGCGTCACTAATTAGATGCGTGGATAAGTGACAAAAATCGTTCGTCATAAATGCTTATATTTAGTGACAAAGTATATAATATCGTCACAATTTTATTTGGAGACAAATTTTTTCTGAAGAATTTTGGAGGGAAATGTTTAAAGACGAAAAAATATTAATTTATGACAAATTGTATTGTCAGAAATATCAATTTTATATGACGAGATAATAGTGCGTCACTAATTAGATGAGTAGATAAGTGACAAAAATGGTTCGTCATAAATTCTTATATTTAGTGACAAAGTATGCAATAGCGTCACATTTTTATATGGAGGCAAAATTTTCTTGTATCCAAGCGCCGTCATCGATTTTCCTTTCATCATTGACAGCCGCCATTTAGTCAAGAACCTCCATTATCAATTTTTAATAATCTCAAATTGATGGCAGAAATTATTTGACATTTTAGGTATGTTTTTAGATTTTGAATTGAATTGATAATTAGTAGTTGTTCTAATTGATATGTACTCCATTATCTCCATTTGCACTATAACGAGTAGATGTTATTATAACGAGTAGTAGTAATAATAATAATAATAATAATAATAATAATAATAATAATAATAATAATAATAATTATTGTTGTTATTATTATTGTTATTATTATTATTATTTTTATTATTGTTGTTATTATTATTAATTTTATCATAATTTTTATTATAATTATCATTATTATATTTATTATTATTATTACTATTACTATTATTATAATTATTATTATTACTATTACTACTATTACTATTACTATTATTATTATTATTATTATTATAATAATTATTATTATTATTTCTATAATAATTATTATTATTTTTAGTACTATTATAATTAAGGCTGTAAACGAGTCAAACAGTTCGGACTCGATTCGGACTCGACTCGAAAAAATACGAGCGAGACTCGGATTCGTTAATAATATGAGTATAATCTGAGCATTAAAAATAGTTCGAATAAAAATATTAGTAGAATCTGAGCAAAGTTATACTCGACTCGTTTAAGATTCAAACTACTCGAATTCTTGATTGTGATTCAATACATACTCGGTTAATACATATTTGATTTGATGTTCGATACATTCTCTTATAATATATACAAATTTAAATCGAATTAGGATAATTAGTTATTATTTTGTTTTGTTTTTATTTTTAATTGTGATTTTATATTTGTAAAGTGTAATAATAAATATATTTTCTCATTTCTAAGTAAAACAAGAAATTCAATTTATAATTATATTTATTATAAAACTAGTCCAGTCGAGTCGAATATGAGTAGGATTTTTCAAATATAATTCGAATTCGAGTATATATATACGAATTTATCATTTCGAGTCGAATTCGAATAGCTCTCTGGTCGCTCCGGTTCGACTCGTTTACACCCTTAATTATAATAATAATAATTATTTTTATTTTTATTAGTACTATTATTATAATTATTACTATTACTATTACTATTAGTACTATTATAATAATAATAATAATAATAATAATAATAATTATTATTATTATTATTATTATTGTTATTACTATTACT
The DNA here is from genome assembly GCA_034770075.1 of Aralia elata. Taxonomy (NCBI): domain Eukaryota; kingdom Viridiplantae; phylum Streptophyta; class Magnoliopsida; order Apiales; family Araliaceae; genus Aralia; species Aralia elata. The sequence goes on from CM068384.1 coordinate 11,253,629, forward strand.
ACTATTATTATTATTATTATTATTATTAGTTGTAGTGTTTATTATTGTTATTATAATTATAACTATTATAATTATTATTATAAATATTATTATTATTATTACTACTACTATCAAATGTTTGTTATTTATTTATGATCATAAATAAAGTTAAAGTTAAAAAAAATAAAAATAAATAATCTAAAATACTTTAAATTTTATTTCAAGTACATAATATTAATCTAAAAAAGTCCTTTGGAAATTAATTTAAAGTAACTTTATTTTTTGGTATTGTATTTAACATTCAGTTAAATAACAATTAGGGAGAGCTTCGCTCAATTCTTAGCGTGTCTGGAGTTGTGCGCGAAACGGAAGATGGTTTCACTCAATTCTTAGCCAACATTGAAGGTTCAACCAGATAGATGCTAGGTCTCTACCAATTTGTTTTCCCCTATATTCCATAGCCATAGTTTAGGCGGGAGAAATAAAAAAGTATTGCCAAATTTTGACGCGATATATTAGCGAGATTGAGATTTGATTGTGCGGATAATGTTTCCTACGGGTGAAGGGATTATCATTAATCCCAAAATTATACCCCAAACTTCATCTTTGCATCTTCAAATTTGCTCCTTCTGTCCCAATTGCAGAAGCCCTAAATTGGAAGACCCAAAGACCCGTCAATTTTTTCAAAGGTATTTTTTCTAACAACTTTATTCATCCGTATTCCATTAGTTGTTGTACTGATTCATATATACAGACTGATGTATGTATATGTGTATTTGTTTGTGTAAGAGACCAAGTTCTTATACTTTTTGCAATTGAGCTATAATTGAACTGCTATGAATTGAAATAGAATAAAGGAGATAGGTTGGTTTTGTGGTGATACAAGGAGGCTAAAATAGTTTGATAACACAAATAAAGAGCTATGATAATGGTGATTTAAAATAGTGCATACATGGTGTTTGTCAAAAGTCCTCTATGGACTGTTTTGGATATTGTGACTAATACTATCGTATTGTTCTTATGGTCTTTACAATTATGGAAACAGTAATTTTCTTGAGCCCTAGCTTTTGTATACTTGAATTTCTTTTTCAGACACAGTATGCATTTCTAAGTGAATTTAATCCAATTAAACTGGTACATACAAGACTGAGCTGATAGATTATCATATTGAAAGTGAGAAGGCACTTAGAATATTACATGGTTTGTCTAGCAAACTTGAGGAAAACTAAATCAAAAATTGTGTTCAGTCTGCTGCTGATGAGCACAGTACAGAACAGACCCTGCTGCAGTCCAATTACAAATTACACCACCTTCTTCCTCTGTCCATTTCATTAGTTACTCCATCAACAGTTCAACACTGCTATTGCTCCTGCTCCTTCCATGCTGACAAACATTGTTTACCTTCAATTGCATTTAATGCTTAAACCTTCTAAAAAATCTTAAAACACCATCTACAATGCCATGCTATGCTATGATGGTACTCTCTTACCTAGGCTATCCTATCCTAAATGTTGATACAATTTTTTTGTCCAAATATTGCACTCATAGGGGTTTTCCCAAACTTAACATGTCAATTAAATAAATAAAAGCATATAGTAGTAGTAATTCTGTATGAAACTGTATAAAAACAATAGATGTGTCATTTGAATTGAAAACATAGAGAAATTAAAATTGATAAAAAAGAATATCTCAAAATTCTGTCTCTTTTACACCCAGTGACCAAGTTTCCCCTTCCTTCCCACTTTAAGGGATAAACTAACGATCAAGGCAGAGATCCCACCAAAAAAATTACCCTTGAAACTAGATTTTTGGTATTTTTTTTTTTTTAAAAAAAAAAAACCTTGAAGAAAACTCTAAAATAAAACAGAGAAGTTCACGCGCATAAAGAGAGACAAACAGACAGAGAGCCATTCTTTGATTTGTTCCTTTTTCTTTCTCCGCTTCTAGTATTTTTTTCTTAAACTCACTGAATTCCCTAACTCAAGAATAGCTGGAGTGGAGTGGAATGAGTTGGAGCCACTTTATGATGACTATACAATGGCTAATGTCAGTACGCCTCCACCATCCAGTGCAGCGGAGGTGCCCTCTGCCACTAACACTACAGGGAGGTGAATTGGTGTTAGCTATTAAACATAATTAAGGATATTCCAGCTTTCACATCCTCTGCCGCTAACACTACAGGGAGGTGAATTGGTGTTAGCTATGAAACATAATTAGGATATTCCAGCTTGGTAATTTCGAGTGAATGGTTTAATCATCTATTTTGAGTGCTCCTGATTCAATCCTGAAGTTATTGTAACTCCCAAGAATTAGCAAAAGTTCTTCAACAGAGGTCAGAATAGCAAGCCAGAAAATGGAAGGAGCAGCTGGTTCATTGTACAGTATTATAATGCAAATGATACCTGTTTAGGAATGAATAAAAAGGTCAAAATATTCTCCAAATTCTGCTCCTTGTATATTATTAGTAATTAGCATGAGAAATTATGACTAGGTTGCCTCCATATTTTGGACTAGTCTGCTATGAACATTTGATATTTTGGCTGCATTCTCTGGTTTTGTTTTGACCATTTTTGGCATGGGAATGGGTTTGATGGCCAGTTATGGGCAGTCATCCAGATGTATATGATCAAAAGATTTAAAACATGGTTCGCGTATCAGCATATCCAGATCTCACTTTGGAGGTGAGTCCCTCCACACACAATGTTGCTTGTGATGGTCTCTTCATCTTCCTTATTTTTCAATGTTGCTCGTGATATCTCTGCATTATCTGCTAATATATTTTGAATGCATCACCTTCCTTTGATGTTTGAGGCTAAGGATTGTTATTTTATCTATTTAACATAGGGGTGAGCATTCGGTTAATAACCGAACCGAATTACAAATTCGGTTATAACCGATATCCGAACAAACACTGTTTTTAATACCCGAATAACTAACCGAATTTGACACTAACCGAATAACCGAATAACCGAATAACCGAATAGGTTATTCGGTTATTCGGTTAAAAACCGAATTGAAAAACTAGCAACATTAGTTCAGTTCATAAATTACAATCCATAACTTATATTTTGATTTTTTTTTGGCTTTTCTCTTTACGTTTATATGAGAATTTTAATATTCAATCATTAAATGCAAATAGTTAATATTGATCAAATTCTTCCTCTTATTCTTTTAAGGAAAAAGCTGTGTACAAAATTGGAGATGTATGTAGAACTGTAAATGTTTCTTTTGGTATTTAATCCGGCCATTGTTTGCTTATATATAGTAAACAGTACACAGTATATAAAAAAAAAAGTTGGTTTTCATTTCATATCTTGACCATAAAAAATTGGGATCCGAACCACATGGAGCTAGTCTATCTTTCTTTTCTGTTTTCCATAGATAACAAGCATAGATTGCCAGCCCAAGTGCATGCCTATATGTCAAAACAGGCACATATCACTTAATCACTTTACACAGTTTTATTCGGTTATTCGGTTTAACCGAATAACCCAAAAATGATACCCGTACAAACTAACCGAAAACCGTAAAATAATTCGGATATAACCGAAATAGTGAAAATAACCGAAATTTCAGAAAAATTCGGTTAAATTATTTCGGTTCGGTTCGGTAATTCGGTTATACCCGTTTTTTGCTCACTCCTAATTTAACAGGTGAGAATGAGGCTAATTGATAGACACGACACGACAACTAAATATTCAAGTACTATCAATTAGAGAAGTAAATTATTGGAGCAGTAATACTGATGAGTGAATATAATAGTAATTTACAAATTAGACATATATATATATATATATATATATATATATATATATGTATACGATTTTTTTTCATAATTAACATTAAATACTAGTGATTTTCGGGGGATATGACCTGCTGAATGCCATTTACCCTCAAAAGTGTATTGCAGGCATTGGAGTTCGACAATATCCCCAAGATTATTAACTAATATATTATTTTAATGTTTATTGCCTTTTGTCTCTTATATTATATACAGGTGTAAAGTTGATTTAAAAAGCTCACTAAATGTATTATATTTTTTTATTTGAAAATTGTTACTGTAACAATACATTTTGAATGTCAAACAACTTAATATAACCACCACATCATCGTGATTTATAATCATTTGTTGGCAAATAATATTTGGTCAATGAAAATTAAAATTTAATGACGAATAATATTAACTCTTTAGAATTAATAGTATTGTCATTATATATATTCATTTAGTTATGACAACTGATATTGTCACTAATATTAACTATTTTGTGACAAGTTATGCCGTCACTATTATATATCATTTAGTGATGCCTTTTAATTTTGTAACTATTAATAGCTCTTTATGTGACGAGTTTCATCGTCACCATAATTATTCAATTAGCGACATAGAAAAATGCGTCATATAAATTAACTCTTTGGTGACAAACTATATCGTCACTGTATATATTCATTTAGTCACAACAACTAATTTTGTCACTATTAGTAACTCTTTTTGTGACGAGATGTATCGTCACCATAAGTATTCAATTAGTGACATTGAAAAATGTGTCCCAAAAATAACTCTTTGGTGACAAATTATTTTGTAATATTATTTAAAATATGAAATGACAATGACATAATTGTCATGTTAAATATATTATTAGGTGACAAATTTTTCTGTCTTTTTTTTCTTATTTTTGGTGACGCTAAACACAATAACATGACGAAAGAATAATCATAAATATGACAATATTGTCGTCATTAAAATTAGATGATTTAAATAGAGTAACATATTTTCGTCACTAAAACAATATCATTTAATGACGAAAAACGATTTTTGTCATTTAATGCACCAAGTTTTGATGACGAAACATAATATAGAGTGACGAAAGTTGCATTCAAATAGTGACGCTATTAACGTCACTAAAAGTAATTAATTATAGTGACAATGATGTAGATCATCACCATAAGTTAAAACATTTAGTGACGACATCAAATATTGTCAAATAAACCTAATACCACGCTCATACGGTGACGGTCTCTGTGACGATTAACAATCGTCACTAAATATTTTAGTGACGAAAAATGAATTTTATGTGACAAATTTTAGCGTCATTTTTTGTGTGATTTTTTGTAGTGAATGTGTTTTTCCCACCAAGACCTAAGGATGCCAGTGAAACCACTAACTAGTAACTCAACAATATCAGATTGAGCCAAAGTATTATAGTTAGTGATGTAACTATTAGCCATTATGGACATATGATTTAATTTGTTTAGTATTTCTTATTCACTAAATCCATCAATGTTCCATTCGTAAATTTTATTAGAGGATACAAAAAATTGATTATCTAGATTTCTCTCTTCAAATTGTAGATCTGGAGGAGTAGGTCTAGTATACCAATTTTTTGTAATACTAACATGATTAAAAGTTAATTTATTTAACTGATCTATAATAGTGTGGTTACTATCAGTTGATTCTGAATCTGAGTCTGAGTTAGAATCTGATTCAGTATGACTATTGTTGCTAACAATATCAATTGTGGCAAGAATGCTGGGTTCGCCTCTTTCTTGTAATTTTTTAAACATTTTATCTAATTGTTTGGTGACTATATCATCTTTATTAGGTAAACCTAAACTTTGCCTATTTCTTGGAAGTTTAAGCAAAGGTTGTTCAATCTTACTATTTGGATTTTGAATAATTATTTCCTCAAATTTTTCTTCGATTTTATCTAACTGTTTACCTATAGTTGCTAGGCACTAGTTAGTAAAATTGTTTTGTTCAATAATTTTCTTTTCATCCTTATTACCATCCAAAATTTTAAAAGGACTAGCAACAATAGATGTATTTTTTACTGATAAAATGACTGTTTATAGTGGGGGATGACTAGACAAGACTTTAGACTTATCTTCTTTAGTCCATTTAATTTTTGTTAAAACATTGCATTTACCATGATATTTTTCATACCAGTTAAAAAACGTAATATTTATTTTTTCGCCTCGAATAAATCTTTTCCATCTATTAACTATTTTTTCTCGTTCTTTTTCCAGGTGATTAGCTCGAAAAATATGTCTATTAATTTTATTCTCTTTTGAATTGTAATCATCAGCAAGATAATCCCAATCCAATTTAAATTCCTTAGTGATAACCCTTAATTGATGACAAATAAGGGCTTCAAAGTTTGTTTGAGTAGGCGATGATTGCTCATCATCTATAGATTCATTAGTAGTATAACATGAATGACTAGTTTGACCTTCATTTAAAACACCTTTCATTTTAATATCTTGAGTTTAGATGTTACTAGCTGTTTCAGTATCTCTTTTAGAAGAAACTTCAGAAGGAACTGTAGTACTATTGTAATCTTCAATTATTAATGGTCTTCTGGTACGTTCAAAGTTAATTTGTACAGTACCATCTAAAAATTGCCTAACATTTTCAATATTTAACAAATTATTGGTGACTGACCTTTGAGGCACTTCAGTGGGCAAAGTCCACTGATTGGGTAAAGTAATATCCTTCCAAAGAATAGTTTTTGGAATTTGGATATTAACGTCACTAGTACTGCTTTGAATTAAAACAGTTTGACCCTTAGGACTTTTATTAAGAGCATGAACATTTAAATTTGTTTCCATCGTTTTATAATTAAATACGATAAATTAACGCTATGACTTGAGAGCCTTCCATCATTTGAGTAATTTCACCATATGTTTTAATATTTAAAGTTAAAGCTTTTAACAAATTTGGATCACTTAAACTGAAAGTGAAATTCGAAAAACAGTTGAAATGAATAGAACCATTATGCAGACTTGACTTCATAATTCCTATTATACATAGAAAATAATTAAGAAACCTTGCATCTCGTAGACACAAATAAATACTTGAATTTATTCCTTTAATATTCTTTGTATAAAAAAGACTACAAGTTTTATATTCTTTGTTAATAGCATAAACTTTTTCAACAGTTTTAATATTATAATCGGACTTGAAATTATTCAAAAATGTTGACTTATAAATCTCTTTAGGAGATACACTGGGGACATTCCAATTACTAAGTGTTTGACTAATGTTTTCATAACTATGTTCTTCTTGATTAATAATATCTGGGACAGGTGGTAAAGCTGACCTAGAGGTATCTGAAGAACCAGATCCAAATAATCTACTCATCTTATTAACCTAAATTTATAACTAATTACTAAGTTCTTTCATACAATCCCTCATACCTTAAGCATACACATACCTATGAACCATTGTCTACAACCACTTATTGCACTCACTATGGGACTTACACCGGCCTGTGACACCTGAACAAGGTGGTCTACAGTATGTTAGGTGACTTCGGAACAAAGTAAATAGTAGAAGATTATGGAAAAGAAAGATGAACAGTTTACGCAGATATAATTAATCAAATAATTTTAGAGCAACAAATAGCATGGCTCTGATACCATTAAGGGAAGAACCGACAGAAGGATATGAAAAACAGCACAATCACAACATAAGCTAACAAAATAAAACAAAATAATATATATATTAGTACAATCTTATTAATATATCTTATATGCTTTTGTGTATATATATATGTATATATTAGTAACGTGTATATATATATATATATATGTGTATATATAACAATATTTGTTATTATTTATTTTTCTTTCTCTAAGTTGCCTTTATCTTTTTCAAGATTTCTAAAAGTTTTACAAAAATTGTTATATATATACGTTATTGTTATATATAATATATATTTATTTATATATTAGTAACGTGTATATATATATATAATTATATATATTATTAACGTTATATAATATATATATTATTTAACGATGTATATATATAATAATATTTGTTATTATTTATTTTTTCTCTCTCTAAGTTACCTTTTCCTTTCCCAAGATTTCCAAAAATTTTACAAAAAATGTTATATATATATATGTTATTGTTATATATATATTATATTTATATATTAGTAACATGTATATATATATATATAATTATATATATTATTAACGTTATATATATACATAACAATTATATATATATATATATATATTATTAATGTGTATATATATAACAATATTTGTTATTATTTACTTTTTCTCTCTCTAAGTTACCTTTTCTTTTTCAAAGATTTTTAAAAGTTTTACAAAATTTGTTATATATATACGTTATTGTTATATATATATATTTATATATTAGTAACGTGTGTATATATATATATATATATTAACGTGTGTGTATATATATATATATATTACTATATTATTAATGTGTATATATATATTATTAACGTATATAATGCAATGAAGTTCTTCTTGCTCAATTGGTATGAGTTCTTATTTAGTAATAAGATGTCATGAGTTCAAATCTTAACAAATGCCTGAACTTTTTTGGCCCGACCCAGGTTTACCAATGACCGAATCTCATATCGACAAAAATTATAAATTTATATCAATAACTAAAATTATTTACGGATATTTCCGTGGGCACTAAAATTTTCTATTTTCTTATGTAGATAATGATTACACCTGCATGCATGTCTTTGTCTTGTATTCAAACAAGTAATTAGGAGTGTGACAACACTTTTTATTATTTGTGTCACTCTCAATACTCTTAGGCCATGTTTGTTTGCAAGAATTATAATCCCGGGATTATAATCCCATGAATTATAATCCCAAGACTATTAATCCTAGGATTAAATAATCCTAATCACATGTTTGTTTTTCATGGGATTATTCATGGGATGACTTAAAATAATCTCATGTTATGTTTTAATCCTTCATGATGGGATTATAATACCTAGCTAGACATGGTATTAAATAATCCCTCATCTTAAGTTATTTTATAATCCTTGGACTAATAGTCCCAAGCTCAAATTTAAAAACAAACAAGACACTTGGGATTAATAGTTCTATCCCAAGTGTAATCCTTGCAAACAAACATAGCCTTAAAGATTTAGTAGGGTAATAATTAAATCAAGCAGCAGCCATTATTGAACTATTTCTAAAATAGACGTGTGAGTCAGACCACACGTGTCTTCAAATACAAATTTTAATAATACAATTGTGTATTGCTTCAGTTCGTCTGAAAGGTAATTTATTTTGAGCCGTAAATCTCGACGACCATTTATTAGCCTGCATGAATATGAACCACATATTTGCACGGCCTTAACAGTGAAGGGTCCCATGTTCCTTATTTTTCTTACTTGGAAATTTGGAGTTAATACTCTTGTACGGTTGCACACGTCTCCTAAAGTCTCCCCTCCTAGCCAGGCCAATACTAATCTTTGGAATATGTTGTCAATCTCAATAAAAGCGTATACGTATTATATATTATCTTCCGATCAAGATCAGACCAGTTAACTAATACAACAAAAAAAATTATATATAAAATTTATCGATACAATATTTTTTATAACATGAACTTAGATGAATCGACTCTCAGAGGCTGGTACACTATATTTGTCTGAATCTGGTTTCATTCTACCGTATAAAACAATCTTATTAATTAGCTACTGTCAGAATGCTGCTGTGACTATTCAAACTTGTGTGGCCCATGGCAGCCAAGTAAACACCACTTGACATGCCTATCAAGTAATAATGGACCCACAAATGGGTATGGCTCACACTGGTATGAACTCATTCTAATATGGTTGTATCTTTTTTTTATTGGCATGCAACTTATATTAACAACATTTGAGACAAAAACATAAGAGTTTATAACAGTACATTTAGGGGTGATTCTCCTTTTAAAATCAAAAGTCATATATTTTTTAGACAAAAATAAAAGAATACTATGAAACTGAATCATTTTTGTTAAAATATTATAAGTGAGTACCTTGTGTACGCGCTCGCGACACGCGGGTTTCCCGAATTTTCCAATAACTAGTATCAAAACTACAGAAGATTGATCCCGAAAATTAAATTTTGAAAGGCCTTTTCAAAAGACACATAATGATGGTGAATTCTCGATGAAGGGTTGGTGTTTCCCTTAAGGTGCTCTCGCCGAGAATTGGTTCCGACACCAGAATTGGTGATCATCCAAAGTGATTGAAGAGAAGAAGTTCAATTCTTGATAGAAGTTAACTCTCAATGTAGAAAAAAGGACCCAGAATAGTTAGCCAAGAGATGGTGGTGAATTCTCGATGAAGGGTTGGTGTTTCACTTAAAGGTGCTCTCGCCGAGAAAGCTCTTTATTTGATAAACTTACTTGTGAGGGGGGTGGATAAATAATGAAGGAGTAAATGACTAATATATATGAATGGGTCCAAAATCTAATGTCTTAAACTTTTGAGTCAAGTTGACTTTCAAATATATATGTTAGTAGCTTGTGTATGCGCAAGCGTCACACGAGCTCCCCGTGACGAGTATTTTTAGCAAGATAATCAACTAGCCTGTTAATTTGCTTCCCGGTCCCAACAAACTAGATGCACTGAACCAAAAAAAAAAAGGAGTACCATGAACCTGAACCAACATGGTTATATCAACTGTACCCTAATTTTCAAAATGTCCGAAAGAGCTTTATAGTATTGTACGGTACAATACAACATACACTATATTTGTGTTATACTATACTACATATAAAGCGCTTGGGGGGACCAAATTTTGGGGCACGCTAGCACTGCTATTCTATATATAGACAAAAACCCATATACCTCGTCTAAATGAGTGAGGCAATGGGAATGGACAAAACTCTTCCTCTCCAATCATGCCAAGTGCAGAAGCTTTCTCTAATCATTAACAGACTCCATACTTTCCTCCATTTTATAGCTCTATCATTTTTATTTTATTACAGAGTTTCCTTTATCTCCCAAACCCTAAGAACAAAACACACGCCAATCTTACCCCATGTTCTTGTGTTTGCTTCTGAGCTCATACTCTCCTTTATTTGGCTACTCAACCAAGCTTACCGATGGCGCCCCGTCTCTCGAAAGGTCTTCCCCGAGAGATTGCCGGAAGATAAACAACTTCCGGGCATTGACGTGTTTATATGTACGGCTGATCCCAATAAGGAGCCAACTTTGGGAGTGATGAACACTGTTATATCCGCCATGGCGTTGGATTATCCGGCTGATAAGCTGAATGTTTATCTTTCGGATGATGGGGGTTCTCCGGTGACTTGGAAAGCCATGAAGGAGGCTTGGAGATTTGCCAGGTGGTGGCTGCCCTTCTGTAAGAGATTTGGTATTAAGACTAGGTGCCCCGAGGCTTATTTTTCTGCCACAGAGGAGCATGATGATGATAATTATGAGGATTTTCTTACTAGCGAGTTTGTAGCTGAGAAAAATATTGTTAAGGTTGGGGCACTATTTAAATTAATCTTGATATACACATACATGAAATGAAATGAAGTGAAATGGGTTGCTAATCAATGCCTAATGGTGCAGGAAAAATATGAGGTGTTCACAGAGAGTGTGATTAGAATTAGAGAAAATGAAATCCCCATACTTAATAGAGATCATCCTTCGGTTGTTGAGGTATGTTAAGTACCTTATACAAAATGAATCTCACTGTTCTTTATAGTAATATTTTTACTCTATGTTTATCCATAGATTTATTAAATTTTCAGTTTAATAGTGATAATATATGATTAATGTCATAAATTTAAGAATACTGTGTCATTTTTTACAACTATCAAATGAAATGGAATTCTATTTTTTAAAATAAAAAAATTGACAAATAAAACTTTATTTTGGATGTGAAAGAGTAACATTTTCAATACATATGACTTTGTTACACATACAATATTTAGGTGTAGTTTTCTTAACTTCCGGAGCGCTAGTCTCAAAAGAATGTTTTATTCTAAAAGTGAAGCTGATTTTATTTTAAGTAATTGACTCTCAGGAAGGACATAAGAAAATTAAAACCTTGCACGGGCAACATGCAGCTGGTAAATTTAAACTCAAATTTTTGGGCAAGTTAAAATTTCAACTTACACTATCAAAAGTTTAATACTCATTGTGTTCTAAAATTAGAGATATATTTGTAAAACGACGACTTTTAACGATAATTTTATATTCTCAAATATAGCCTTGGTATTAAGTAGGAATTCAACTATGGTAGTTTGATATTAAAAATGATAGTAAAAAAATAATGACAAATTAGAAATATCATATCATTTTATAGTCGTGAAATAGAATGCATCTCTAATTTTAGAAATGACTAAAAAGAAAAAATATATCAATAATTTGAAACAGAAGAAATACTTTTTAAGTTATCAATTCATCTAAAAATTTAAATGATTAGGGAGAGACTCGACAATATATATCAAGTTAACACTTTTATTAAAGTTGGTCGATCGGTAGTAATATATATGTGATCAAAATTTGTACTAATATTCAGTTCAAACATCTAATAATAATGTCTTGTCCAACAGGTGATCCATGACAAATCCTTGGACCAAATTGTGATGCCTCTCCTTGTTTATGTTTCGCGTGAAAAAAGACCAGCTTATCCTCACCATTTCAAAGCTGGAGCTCTGAACGTTCTTGTAACCTCTCTCTCTCACACACTATTCAATAGAATATTTTACCTCTTGTAACTAAACTTACCTAATTCTTCTTTTTTAAATATTTACTATTGTTGTAGCTAAGAGTCTCGAACATTATAAGCAATTCACCATACATACTAGGGTTGGATTGCGACATGTATTGCAATGATCCAATTTCAGCACGCCAAGCCATGTGTTTCCTTCTTGATCCCAAGATATCTCCCTCATTATCTTATGTCCAATTCCCTCAAAAATTCCACAATATTAGCAAGACCGACATCTACGATAGTCAACTGAGATGTTTTTTCAAGGTATATTTATGATTATCAATATAATTTTTTATAAGCACAAATCATAAAGATCTTTCTTAATTTATAACATTTTTAATTGATTGTCATTAATAATATTGTCACTTTTTTTTTTTTTTAAATATGGTTTCAGGTATCATGTCCAGGTATGGATGGACTCAAGGGAACAACCATATGTGGCACATGCTATTATATAAAGAGAGAGACGTTCTATAAAAGATCTATGCAAGATGATATAAATGGTATTTTAATTTATTCTCCCAGCATCTCGAAATCAAAATTCGTTAGAGTTTTTTTCTTTCACTGCATATTAAGATTTTCTCACACTTCAACCATAAATTTATCTTTTTGGAATTTGAAAGCATGACTTTATATTTTCATGCATGTCATCATAACAATTTAATTTTGGTTTTGTTGACATGTTTTCAGATATCGATCTCAAGGAACTCAAACATATTTTTGGTACATCAAATGAGTTCATCAAATCCCTTCACCGGAAATACAACCCTAGTATCACTGATGATGTAAAATTCACCAACGTATTGCTAGAAGAGAGCAAACTTCTAGCCGCTTCTGCCTACGAAACCAATACCAAATGGGGAAAAGAGGCAAGTTAATTCATCAATGGATGACCCTTAATATATACTAATTTAACTTCCAAATTTTGTAATTAAGTAAAAAAAAAAAGGTTGTATTCGCCATGATCTTTTCGTTTAAACCATATAATTGAACTATTAGCACATCATATATGTTTTGCTCTAATCTTAATTTAATTGCAGGTAGGTTTTCGATATTTTTCCGTGGTAGAAGATTATTTTACAGGATTCAATTTGCACTGCAAGGGTTGGAGATCTGTGTATCTTGATCCACCAAGGCCAGCATTTTTGGGTGCTGGCACCACAAATCTTGACGATGTCTTGGTTCAAGGCACGCGATGGAGCGCTGGGCTAGTGGAAGTTGCCATTTCAAAGTTCAACCCTCTTATTTATGGTTCACTCAGAATGTCTTTTCTTGAGGCCATGTGTTATGCAGAGCTTGCCTCATACCCCTTCTATTTTTTCTCACTATGGTGTCTAGCTACCATTCCTCAGCTCTGTCTACTCAATGACATCTCTCTGTACCCAGAGGTAATACAAAAGATAAATGAGTTAATTATCTATGAATGTTGCTATATATAATGACAAATTATTTCGATATTAAATACCAACGTACATGTATATGTTGAATAAAAGAGTATAAGAATTAAGAGACCCACATATTATTGTTGTATTTTAGTCACAATTCACATTGAACATAAAGTTAGGCGACACATAAATCGTTTTCCTTCTTGTATCTATCATATTATCCTCCATTTTGTGTTAATCCCTTCGTTGTTTCCAATTTACAAATTGGTTACTTGTATTAATTTATAGTTTCTTTACAATTTCAAATATTCACAATTTAATATTGAAAAAAATCATTCAGAAAAACATGTGATTTAACTATTTCTCTCTTCTTTTACAGGTTTCAAGTTCATTTTTCGTCGTATTCTCATTAATATTCGTCTCATCCCAATTTAAACACATACAAGAAATTTTCTTTACCGGAGGGTCGTTCCAAACTTGGAAGAATGAACAGAGGATGTGGATGATAAAGTCCATTACATGTTATTTTTATGGAAGCTTGAATGCGATTATGGAGAAAATTGGTATGAGAGAAGCCAGCTTTTTACCAACCAGCAAGGTTGTGGATGATGAACAACTTAAACGGTACCAAATAGGCATGTTTGATTTTCATGCATCGACTATGTTACTTGCTCCACTGTGCACCTTAGTCGCCCTAAATTTGGCTTCCTTAATTGGGGGAGTTGTGAAAGCGATTCTTACAAAAAGTTGCAATGAGATGTTTATTCAAATTTTCCTCTCATTTTTTGTAGTAACTCTGAACTATCCAATCATTGAAGGTATGATATTGAGAAAAGATAAGGGTCGCATTCCATCTTCTGTTACTCAATTATGTATCGTTTTAACGATACTTTTGTTGACTTCTGGAAAATTTATTATCAATTGAAATGTAGTCCATATATAGAAATTTCTATTGATCAGGCCATCAGGGTTGCTTATTGTTTGTCCATGTTAATTTCTCATAAAACTTGTAATACTAGCTATCAAATAATAAGATGGTCGTTTCTGAAGGAATTGCGATCCGTGTCTATTGCGTTACTTTTGGTTGGAATATATACAATATACATGTTTGCCATATTAGGCTTTTAGTCAGGCTACAATTTAGGCTATTTGTTAGGTACTGTTACAAGGATATCTATGAGAATAATTATATTCTAAAATTAACAGATTTGACTAGATTATTTACATAATCTATCACACCCCTGCAGTCGAAGCAGGAGGTTCTCGTACGCTGAGACTGTCCCGAAAATCATCAAAGAGTATGCGCGGAACTCTTTTAGTGAAAATATCAGCAATTTGGTAACGAGATGGAACATGGAGGACACGAATTTGTCCACGGGCAACTTTTTCGCGTACGAAATGTATATCCATTTCAATATGTTTAGTGCGCTGATGTTGAACTGGATTTCCTAAGAGATATATTGCACTAACATTGTCACAGTATACCAATGTAGCCTTGTGGATCGGGCAGTGAAGCTCCAAGAGAAGGTTCCGGATCCAACATGATTCAGAGACAACATTTGCCACCCCTCTGTACTCGGCTTCAGCACTAGATCGTGACAGAGTGGGTTGTCGCTTAGAGGACCAAGAGATCAAGTTATCTCTAAGAAATACACAATAACCCGAGGTGGATCGTCTCGTATCTGGGCATCCACCCCAATCAGCATCGGTATAGGATATGAGACTAGAAACTGAAGACTTGTAGAGATGTAATCCAAAATCAAGAGTACCTTGAATGTATCGCAGAATTCTTTTTAGAGCATTCATATGTTCATCCTTCGGATCATGCATATGCAAGCAAATTTGTTGCACGACATAGGATATATCTGGTCTCGTGAATGTAAGATATTGCAATGCTCCAGCCAAACTACGATAATGTGTGAGATCCTCATATGCAGATCCCGAGGTGACACTCAACTTAGATTTCGTATCTACCGGAGTGGGAGCGGGTTTGCAAGAAGTCATGCCGGCTCTGTCAATGATTTCTTCTGCATATTTTCGTTGGCATTTAAATTATTCTGCCACAAAAATGGTATGATATTTCGTTTCTCATGCCCTCACACTTCCCCACAAAATGGAAAAGCCGAACGAAAAATACGAACCATAAACAACTTGATTCGAACTCTCCTTGCTCACTCATTTATGCCCCCTTCTTTTTGGCATTATGCTTTACAAATGGCAACATACCTCTTGAACATTCTCCCTAGCAAGAAGCTCAAACACTACTCTCCAACTCAAATTCTCTATCACCGGGATCCAACTTATTGACACTTACGGGTTTTTGGTTGTCTTTGCTATCCTCTTCTTCCGTCTACCACAATCAATAAACTACAATCCCGTTCCACATCGTGTGTCTTTTTGGGTTACCCGTCTAATCATAGAGGATATAAATGTTATGTTTTGTCTAGTCGTAAAATTATTATATCTAGACATGTCACATTTGATGAGTCCCAATTTCCATTTGCCAAGCTGCATACCCCATCTTCTACTAGTTATTATTTTTTAGATGATAATTTGCACCCTTTGTTGCAACATCATTTACTAAATCAAAGTAACATTCAGCCCCAGCAACAAACTGAGCCTCGTACATCCCCACTAACCCATACCTAAAGCTCATAAACCCCACCTCAAACACCAAACAGGCCCAGTCCACACGTGGAACCTCCAAGCCCTGTTCCGTCCACAAATGTACAGCCCCCTCCTTCCCAAAAACACAGCCCAGGCCACCAACACTATCCCAAGCCACCCTGATCCACTCCCCACGGCCCAAAAACATCCCACCAACCCAATATTCACCACAGCCAGCCCTGACTCAGCGTACTATGGCCCAAAACTCACCTAGCTCACATCAGAACTAATCTGGCCCACCTACCTCACGATCCATGGCTACCCGCAACATGCATGGGATATTTAAGCCCAAACGTCAATATAATTTGACAACCACGGTTACACCATCCCCTCTGGTTACTTAACAGTTTCTATTGTTCCACAATGCTTCTTGGATAAGACATGAAATATGTTTGTGTGGTCGAAACCAAGATCCCAAAAAACTGTATTAACTAAATTATGATCCAATATCATATCTCAATGTAACTTTTGTGCTTCGATAAGAAAGAACAAAAATTTGAAGTATAAAGCCTAGAGAATTTATATTCATTGTCCTCCAACAAATTACTAACATCACATATAACAAATTTATCCATCCAATCGATGTTGTAAAATACTACATATTCAAACATTACAAAATCTGTAGAGACAAATTCATCAAGACCAAAACAAAAGAATGACCAAATGACAACAAAGAACAAAACACAACTAAATTAAGAGACTAAAGAGCAACATAAAGTTGCCAAATGATCAAAACCATCTTTTACTCAGAAGCAGCACTATAGAGCTGCAACTTGAAAAACTCCACCTCCATTTCCAAATCAGAATTCTTCTTCTTCTCATTTTCCAACTCTATCCTAAGCTTCTCAATCATTACCATCAACTCTTCTTCTCTGCTCAACTCCACACTCTCCTCCCCACGTAGCATGACCATCATTTTCATCACCTTTTCCCTCTGATCATCCAAACTCCTCTTCAAAAATAACATTCCATCCACCATTATTTCCTTCACAAACTCACCACCACCACCACCAATCTCAGCTTGATCACCACCACTAACCTCAGCCTGATAACCACAACCACCACCAGTCTCAGCCTGATCACCATCATTTTCATCACCTTTTCCTCTAATCATCCAAACTTCCACTACAAAAAAATTAGTCATAGACGACGAGATTATTCCCGACGGCATAAAGTCCGTCGCTTTTGACTTCATTCTCGACGGTATAGCCGTTGCCAATGACCCGTCGACATTGACTAATTTGGGCCGGGAAAATTTATGGGCTCGACGGCAAGTCCATCGATATTAAGTATGCCGTCGAGATTGGGTTTTGGAATTTGACGGCAAAAGTAAGCGCTTGGGAAAAATAGGCCTTAATTCTTTTCCCCTCTAAGATTTCCTCCCCCATTTCTTTTTTCCTCTCAAATTTCTTTCCTCCCATATTTCTTTGCTGCGACATCTTCTCCTCCCCCATTTCTTTGTTGTGACATATGACACCTAGAGGTTCTTCCCCCTGTTTTCCCCACCCATTTGGTCTTTTCTATATTTTGGCGGCTGCAACACGGTGACATGTGATAGCGCACACGACTGCCCAGGGCGACGACACAGGGCGAGCTTAGTTGAGAGTGGAGGTGAGGGGTGCGACTGCACGGCGAGGCAGAGCACACGATTTGTTTTATTAATTTTCTTAGTTATAATATAATTTAATATTATCCACATATAAATTAAACCCAATTTATTTTAAAGCCCAATTTTACTAAGTTAATTTATCACTTATTAACACTTATTAGCCCACATAAATTAAATGACTTTTTTGACCCAAATAAAAGACAAAGTCCAATTAAAATATTTAAACTGTAAATTTAAATGTTAATTATTATTTAATTATTTTTTTCTGGATATTACACACACACACACACACACATATATATATATATATATCGCTCACAATCATATATATA
This sequence comes from Aralia elata, assembly GCA_034770075.1. NCBI lineage: Eukaryota > Viridiplantae > Streptophyta > Magnoliopsida > Apiales > Araliaceae > Aralia > Aralia elata. The sequence goes on from CM068384.1 coordinate 11,272,108, forward strand.
AAACAATGTCATTTCTGCTGCAATATCAAGATGGGATATAGAAATTTTTTGTGATGAACGTGATGCTTTATATATATATATATATATATATATATATATATATATATATATATATGGAAAAATGTAGGTAAATAGATGTATAGTACATAGTAGGTTATAGCGACGATATTCCAAGGCTATAACGACGGTTTGTCCGTCGCTATAGACAAAATATCTATGGCGACAAATAAATCGTCGCTATAACCCTGGAAAACCATCGCTATAGCCTACCGTGTAGCTACACAGCTGTGTAGCTCTATATAACCCATTTATATAATAAATTACAACACAATTTCATTTTTTATATCCTGACTCTAGAATCGTGCGTATTTATATGCAACTGATTCTGTATGTTTTGTGTGAGAAAATTTTATAAAATTCTAGATAGAGAAACTAAAAATTGAATTTTTATTATAAAGAATGTGAGAAATTCATAAATACATTAAATTATACTTGTGTTCAAATTTGGTATATGGGCTAGTCCATATCCGCCTATATCTATTTATGACCGCCAACTTTCAATCCACTTGATTTTCAACCCATTTAAACCCAAACCTATTTAAACCCAAATTCACCCATACCCGTCAAAACTCACCTATTTGCCGGGTCTAGTTTTTGGGTTTAGTTTTGATGCTTTTATATTTTTTAAGGTTTAATTATTTTCCTTGATAGTCCTACAAAATTTACTTATGATTTATAAATATGTTATTGTATGGTTTATTTGATATTCAATATTTTTGACAATTATTATCAATTACTCTTTGAGAGTTTTTATTTTCGATGGGATTTCAAAATTTTTAGTTCGTTCATGTTATTAACGTAGCTGGCCATCAACATTATATGTATTAGAGCGTTACATCTAACCATTGTTTCGTTGCGTCAATTAACATCAAAGTTGAATAATTGTATCCCTAAGAGCATGGTTGAAAGAGAACAATTGGGATTTCTAGATATTTGGTGAAACTAAAATCTTAAAGCCAAAGATTGTGTAACTCATGATTGTGTTCATCTAAATTAAGATTGAGCAGTTTTCATCTGTCAACAAATTAAAAAAAATAAAAATTCATCGTTGTAATCTGGAAAATTCCAGCCTTTGGCGTTGTCTTCAACAACCAGAAAAAATGGCTAAATACATTTATGTTGCACTAAGTTTCACTCTTCTCATAATTTAGCCCCTAAACTAATTGGACGCATAATTTAGCCCCTAAACTACCTAATTTCACACAATGTCCCTCCTCCAATTTCAATGTTCGATTGAAATTGGCCGGAATATATAATTTTCCAACAAGGGACGTAGTTTTATACTATTTGACTATATTAAAATACCGTTTGACTTTATTAAAAAAATGCCTTATATTTTTCCTTTGATTCCGCCCATTTTTGTTTTCCCTTTCCCTCCATAAATAAATAGCAAATAGCAGTAGAGAGAAGAAGAGAACAAAGAAAACCAAAGCAAGAGACAAGAAGAGGGGGAGGAGGAAAAATATTTATCGTTCAAATATTGATAATTTATCAATGTTTACAATTATTTCAAATATTGATAATTTATCGTTCAAGTAAAATTGATTGATCATACCATATGAATTTATTTAGATAAGAATAATTAAGCATGATTTGACTCCCATTAGCTGGTACACTATAAATGTCTTAAATCTGCTGTTTCATTAATTCTATATAAAAACAATCTTATTAGATACTGTCAAAAATGCTGCAACTATTCAAACTTGTTGGGCTAATTGGCGACCAAGTAAACACTACTAAGAATATGTAATATTTTTTTTTACACTAATGAATCTTATTAAATAACATAATTACTGTTCACTTTATGTACTTTATTTTATCATTTTGAAGATAAAAATAATTGTACTGTTAGTTATTTTTTTGAAAATGGGAGAGAGTAAAACTAAACATATGTGAAAAACTCGGATACTAGTTTATTGATACAACTGTGAATTTATACAAGATTTACAAGATAAGAAAACTAATTAATTATAGAAAACTTGGGGACCAAGATAATATATTGGGGGGGAAGAGAAAATAAATTAACCAATTATACAAAACTTAGGGACCAAGATAATATCTTGGGTTGCAAGAGAAAATTTACGGTAATATACTCCCCTCAAGTTGGAGCATGAAAGTCAGAGATGCTCAACTTGAACTTGAGAAACTCAAATTGATCACGACCAATATACAAAACTTGGGACCAAGATAATATCTTGGGTTATAAGACAAAATTTACGGTAATGCTATATTTGTGTTGCACTATATTACATTAATTCCCTTCTGGGCACCTATATATATATATAAACCCAGATACGTGTCTTGAAATGAGTGAGGTAATGGGAACGGATAAAACTCTTCCTCTCCATTCATGCCAAGTGCAGAAGCTTTCTCTAATCATCAACAGACTCCATACCTTCTTCCATTTCATAGCTCTATCATTCCTAGTTTATTATAGAGTTTCCTTTATCTCCCAAACCCTAAGAACAGAACACACACCAATCTTTCCCCATGGTCTTGTTTTTGCTTCTGAGTTCATACTCTCCTTTATTTGGGTCCTCAACCAGGCTTACCGATGGCACCCCGTCTCCCGAAAGATCTTCCCAGAGAGATTGCCAGACGATAAAGAACTTCCGGCCATCGACGTGTTTATATGTACTGCGGATCCCAATAAGGAGCCAACTTTGGGAGTGATGAACACTGTTATATCTGCCATGGCGTTGGATTATCCGGCTGATAAGCTGAATGTTTATCTTTCCGATGATGGGGGCTCTACGGTGACTTTGAAAGCCATGATGGAGGCTTGGAGATTTGCCAAGTGGTGGCTGCCCTTCTGTAAGAGGTTTGGTATTAAGACTAGGTGCCCTGAGGCTTATTTTTCGGCTTTGGAGGATAATGATAATTATGGGGATTTTCTTAGCAGTGAATTAGTAGCTGACAGAAATTTTATTAAGGTTGGACACTATTAAGTTATATCTTTATATAATATATATATATATATATATATATATATATATATATATGTATGTATGTATGTATGTATATGAAACGGGTTGCTAATTATTGGTGCAGGAAAAATATGAGGTGTTCACCGAGAGTGTGATGAAAATCAGAGAAAATGAAATCACCATACTTAATCGCAATCATTCTTCTGTTGTTGAGGTAATGAAATTCAACATTTTAACTACATATACGACCTTTGTTAATTACATATACAATTAAGTGTATTTTTCTCACCTACCAGGCATCAGCTAATTTGCTAGCTACCCTCAAAAAGTTGGTTGTTCGAATTGTCTAAAACTTTTGATACTTTTAAAATTACTCTTTATCAGTTTTTTTTATACTCTCTGCGTGGTCCTTAAAATGATAAACAAAGTATAATTTGCACACATATATTAAAAAAAAATCGTAAAAGTAGAGAAGAAAATAAATTTTTTTAAAGTGATGAGTATTTCTATTTATTTTTATATTAATAGGCCGAACTAAATGACTTAGTTACGCTTCACTTAATGTACTTTATCACATCTATTTAGGAACAAAAAAATTTATACATATTTAATCATCATTTTGAAAATGAAAAGAGTAATAAATAAGATAAAGACAAATCATTTTCTTTAGTCTCAAATCAACTCGCTATTTTTTTTGTCATCTCAATTCAATTTTATTTTATTTTTTAGATTTTACTAACATGCAATATAATAATACATTAATATTACTACATACATTGTAGTCTAATTTTGACTCTTGGACTTACCAAAAAAAATATTGTAATATTAATTATGACATTAACTTTCCTGATTCATTATAAACCTAATTAGTATAAAGTTGTTTCATTCAACTAGCTCTAACATATTATAAATAGGTCTGTAACCACACATCAAATTAAACTTAAAATTTCTACAATATTACTATGGATCAAGAACGTGTTCTTTTGAATAAATTATTTTTCTTGAAAGAGATAATTTTACTATACAAAAATAATTGTCAACACCAATGTTGTCTTACCATATGAAAAGGTATGTATTATTTTTTCAATCTATCAATATCTCAATATATAAATATATTTTTTTTTTCAAATGACAACATAACTTATATTAATATCGCAAGTCGCGTATAAGACATAACTTATCAGAAGTTTAACCGTTCTTATTAAGTTATCTACTCATTTAAAAGTTTAAACAGTTAGAGAGAAAAATCGACTCAACAAAATATCAAGTTAACATCTATATTTAAGTTGGTTAATCGATACTAATAAAGTATTTATATATGTGATCAAAATTTGTACTAATATTCAATTCGGACATCTAATAATTAATGTCTTTTCCAACAGGTGATGCATGATAATTCTTTAGACCAAACTGTGATACCTCTCCTTGTTTATGTTTCACGTGAAAAAAGACCAGCTTATCCTCACCATTTCAAAGCTGGAGCTCTGAATGTTCTTGTAACTTCTCTTTCACTCATCATCACACTCTTCAAATAGAATATTTTACCTCTTGTAACTAGAGTAATCTATTTTCTTGTGTTTACTATTTTTGTAGCTGAGAGTCTCAAACATGATAAGCAATTCACCATACATACTAGGGTTGGATTGCGATATGTATTGCAATGATCCAATTTCAGCACGCCAAGCAATGTGTTTCCTTCTTGACCCAAAGATATCTCCCTCATTATCTCATGTCCAATTCCCTCAAAAATTCCACAACATTAGCGAGACCGACATCTATGATAGTCAATTGAGATACTGTTTCAACGTATATTTATGGTTATCAATATAATTTTTATATATAATATTTTTAGTTGATTGTCATTAATAATATTGTCAAACTTTTTTTTTTAAAATATGGTTTCAGGTACTATGGCCAGGTATGGATGGACTTAAGGGACCACCCATTTGTGGTACATGCTATTATATAAAGAGAGAGACATTCTATAGAACGTCAATGCAAGATGGTATATATATATATATATATATATATATATATATATATTCTAGTTTATAATCTTTAGCTCCATCCCGAAATGAAAGTCGTATTTTTACTTCTTTTTTTTTATATTCACATTAAGATTTACTTTCACGTAAACGTATTTATTTGCTTTTGTTAACATATTTCCAGATTTTGATGTCAAGAAACTTAAACATATGTTTGGTACATCCAATAAGTTCATCGAATCCCTTACTCGGAACTATAAACCTAGTATCATTGATGATGAGAACTTAACCAGTGCATTGCTAGAAGAGAGCAAACTTGTGGCCTCTTGTGCATACGAGAATGATACAATTTGGGGCAAAGAGGCAAGTTAAATCAACAATGATGCATTTGGACAATGTGCCTTAAGATACAATCATTAAATTTTAAAGCTTAATTTGTGAGCAAAAAAATTGTCAAATGACCTTCCCTTTAGTACATATAATTGAAACTAACATATTATGTATATATTTTGCTTAAACTACAGATAGGTTTTCGGTATTTTTCCGTGGTAGAAGATTACTTCACAGGATTCAACTTGCATTGCCAAGGTTGGAGATCTGTGTATTTTGATCCACCAAGACCAGCATTTTTGGGTGCCGGCACCACAAATCTTAATGATGTATTGGTTCAAAGCACGCGATGGAGTGCCGGATTGGTCAAAGTTGCCATTTCAAAGTTCTCCCCTCTTGTTTATGGTTCACTCAGAATGCCTATTCTTGAGGCGATGTGTTATGCAGAGCAGGCCTCCTTCCCCTTCTATTTCTTTCCCCTATGGTGTCTAGCTACCATCCCTCCATTATGTCTACTAAATGACGTTCCTTTGTTCCCAAAAGTAAGCCAAAAAAGAGATGAATTAATCATTTATTACAAATTTTGGTTCCTCATGTGTGTACTTTCTTTATAATTACAAATCGTTGAAAAATTAATAATGATTCAGCTATGTTTATTTTTTTTTCTTGTGCAGGTTTCAAGTTCATTTTTCGTCGTATTCTCGTTGATATTTGTCTCATCGCAATTGAAACACATACAAGAGATTTTCTCTAGCGGAGGGTCATTCCAAACTTGGAGGAATGAACAGAGAATGTGGATGATTAAGTCCGTTACATGTTACCTTTATGGAAGCTTGAATGCAATTATGGAGAAAATGGGTATGAGAGAAGCTAGCTTCTTACCAACCAACAAAGTCGTCGATGATGAACAACTTAAACGATACCAAATGGGCATATTTGATTTCCAAGCATCGACTCTGCTGCTTGCTCCGCTATGTATCTTAATCGCCTTAAATTTAACTGCTTTAGTTGGGGGAGTTGCGAAAACAATTCTTGCAAGGAGCTGCAATGAGATGTTTATTCAAATTTTCCTCTCATTTTTCGTGGTAACTTTGAATTATCCAATCATTGAAGGTATGATATTGAGGAAGGATAAAGGTCGTATTCCATCTTCTGTTACTCAATTATCTATCGTTATTACGGTAATTATCTTGACTTGTGGAAAATTTCTTCTCAAATGAAATTGATGTAAATGACAATAATTTAGATCTTGATGAATGCACTTGTTGTTTGTCCATGCATCTTACTCAAGTTTCTTGAAACATATTTAAGAAACAAATAAAGAGATGGTCATTTGTATTGTTCCTCAAGACTTATTCGATAAACAAGAAAAAAGTAATTTAAAATTATTTTCGGTCAGTGATTAAGGTGAGCCAAGGAGAAGGGAGCAAAATTTCCCTTAAATAAGTCAACAACAGCATTAAATTTATGAGATGGAAACTTTCATTGGCTTTGGTCCTGTGAATTAATTAGTTGTGCAGTGTCTTTATATACAGAGATCATAATAACTTTAACAAATAATTCTCCAAAATCAAATTCTTGTTGATACAAATACTCACATCATAATCGCATTACATATATGATCATTTCTCATTATAGTTTAAAATAAAACTTTATTCTCCTTAATGATCCAATCACAATTCTTAACTAATATCATTGCTTCATCGCATAATAATATTAACCTTGGTAAATTATCTCACTTTTCTCAAATTAACTACAAATCGAAAAGAGACCAACATTTAGTCAAAATCAACACCAACCAAACAGAGAACCAAATCGAAACAAACTCATACGTCTATCCAGTGATTTATCCATAACTCACAGGTCAAGTCTAAAGGCAATCTACGGAATCATAACCTAGGCTCTAATACCATCTTTGTAACACCCCCTTCCCGAATAGGAAAGGGAGGTCACGTCCAAAGTACAACAACCCTCAAAATAAATAAACAGAGCACTAATAACTTCAAAATATTTAATAGTTGATAATCTATTAATGTCGAATTAAATATAATTCTCCAAAAATTGATAAAATAATCAAAATTTAAAATCAAATAAATATATTCAGTTAAAGGTAACTCTCTTCACACGAAATTCTAAACCACCCCTACAACTTGCCAGAAGAAAAAAAACAGCATAAGCCAAATGCTCAGTACGGATAAAGATATATACAAAAGATGCACAACTGAAATACGGAATCAACTGAACAAAATACTGAGTAAGGCCTCAAGAATAAATATTGACGGAAAAATATAATCTCCAAAGTTTGAATTGAATATATCTGAATCAACAAAATTAATCAAACAAACAAAAGGCTGAGTCAAAGTGGCTAAGTGATTATTTCATATCGAGCTCAAAACAAAATACAAATATGTCTTGCCACACAGGCAAATCACACATTGGACAGCGAATCCAAATGTATGCAATTCGGAATGTGTGTCTAGCACAAACATCACCAATTAATCCCCCAAACAGAACAGAAACTAGGGCCGACCCATACGCATCCTGAACAAATATATCAAATGGCCAAAGCTCACACCTAGAGCATACAAAACAAAAGGATACGTCGTGAACTGATCACACCGCCACGAAAAGTGTCATGTCTCGGTGCTAAGAGGACATACCTGTGGTACCCCATAAGTGATTATAGCTCAGGTATACCCTATCGCTTATTCTACAAAGATATATGTCACAACACATGCAACATAATACCAACAAAGGGTTCTAAACGTACATGTTGAACCAAATCAAATCATAAATACAATGTCTCCAAAAGAAGATAACAACATATACCGCTCTACAAAGATCAATAAAATTTTATGCATGGAGAATAAATTCAAAATATTACAAATATGAAGTTTGGAACATTTAGATCAAACCAAAGCAAACTAAGGATTTGATTAGAAACGAAACAATTAAACGAAGACCAAATTCTGAACGATTAGCAAAACAAAAAAATCAATATGATGAGAGTATTGCTGAAAAAAACTGTGGAATCTGTACAAATTGTAATAGAAAGAAAAGAGTTCAAATTACTGAATAAACTTAAGGTATCTAAGATCAAACTTCTATTCGAGAGTGCCAACAAAAATATAAGAAAAATATAAAGAACGATGATCTATCACGAGATATATAGAATACAACAATAATCAAATGAGTTGAGTACAGAATTCGTACATGATATTCAAAACCACTTATAACACACTCCACTAAATATTAACCTCCATTGCCAATGATATCAAATACAAAATCTTAATCACCACCTAAATATATTCGCCTCGAATTAAATATAATTCAAACTAATAATTTCATAATAATTTGTAATCCATTCAATGTGCCTTTAATTATCGCCTTAGATCACTATTAATACTCCAAAACTTAAAAGTCAATAACAAAACTTAAAAAATCTTAAAACCCCAATATGACAAATTATAATTTAAGAAAATGTCTTAAAACGTCAGTCTGCTATTTTGATCTTATCACCATTAATCAAAATTTATTTATTAAATTAATTAATTTTAATAGAAACTAGACTTCGAATACTCTAATTTAGTCTCAAGAATCACCCAAATAGGATTTAAAATCATTAAGTTATACATTTTTAAAAATTAATTAGAACTTGTTGCTGACAATTTTGCTATAAAAATTTCAGATCAGCCCTTTCTTAAAATTCATAACAAATCATATGTTAATTTTTAACGGTTCAAAATTGGTGAACACATTATCAGCTTATATATGTATAACATATCCAAAAATTATAACGATACAACAGTCGGATTAAAAAATATAACCCACGCAATATATCTTAAAATATATAAACTGATTTTCAGATTTTAACGTTTACATTCAATCAAATTATATTCCTTAATATAAATTTATCTCCTCTTTCTAATTATCATGATATCTAATTTCAGGTCTCTACTTTATTTTAAAAAAATAATACCTGATTTAAAAACCCTCATAAATAAACCTAAAATTAAAATACGAAATAATATTTACCTTCCTTGTTTGTCTTTCTTCAATACGCAGTAATAAAGAATATGACTTTTTGGTCCTCTAGATTCTTCAAAATCTCTTCATATCTTCACAAAAAATGTAATTCTCGAAAAGATACACGAAATAGGCTCAAGAATCACTCGATTCGGAGTTAATATGACTGAGTTACGAATTTTCAAAACTATGACTGAAAATAGTAACAGAAATTAGGACAGGTTGCGGTTTTCATCAATTTTAGGCATGAAAATGATGTCAAATAACTCTTCTTCCTCTTTATATAATTATAGAGAACGAAAAACTAAAGAAATAGGCTTTGGATTCATTTAATTCTGATATCAGATGAATTAATTATGATTTTTTTAATGAGCTACAGTGCGTATAAGTATTCTACTCGGGAATTCAACTAATCAAATTAGAATAGGATTAAGGTCACACCTCTTCTCTTTAAATATAAATAGGAATCAATATAAGAGTTATTAAAACCCTAATGGACTCCTCAATTTTAATTTAATCAATTATTTAATTATCTATTAAAAGAATTTAACTTTTCAAATGAAACAAGGAAGAAAGAAAAAAAATTAGTAACTTATATTTTCCAATTCAATTACAGTTTTAGGAAAAATATATTTAATATTTAATTATTAACAAAAAAATCGGGTTATTACATGCATAATTATGATTGTGTTTCACGTGAATTGAGGCTTAGCAGTTTTCATCTTTAAAAAAATAAATAAATAATTTATCAATAACCAGAAAAAAAATGACTTAATCGAAAAAATCATTAAACTCTTGTCAAGTTATAAAAAAAATCATAAAATATAAATTATTTTTGCACCAAAACTATTAAACTTTTCTACAATTTTTAAAAATCCCAAAATTTAACCATACAAGCAGATATGTACCTATGACCGAATCTCAGATTGACAAAAATAATAAATTTATATCAATAACTAAAACTATTTATAGATATTTCCGTGGGCACTAGAGTTTGCTATTTTCTTATGTAGACAATGACTACACCTGCATGCATGTCTTGTATTGAAACAAGTAATTAGGAGTGTGACAGTACCTTTTAATCATTTGTTGTTACTCTCAATACTATTAAAGAGGTAGTGGGGTAATAATTAATTCAAGCAACAACCATTGAACAATATTCCAAAATAGACGTGTGAGCCAGACCACACTGATGTTGTGGTTGTGCTATGATAAATGACTAGAATGTAACACATATGATGATGATATAGCTACGTTTTTTAAAAGTTATAAATGCTTAATATAATTGAATTTGTTAAACATATAATTCATTTTTGTGACAATTAATAAGTAAGATGATAATATTCGTATAACTATTTGTGGTGGCATGTCGTGTCAATGGAAGTCCATTCCTGTATGGAGATGTTCAAAGATGCCCATTGCTAACGTCCCAGACAAATTGACTTCAGATAATATTTACACATATTAGGAGTTTTTGTACCGAGTCCCATTTAAATTTTGTCTATCCATATATCTGATCTAGGTCATAATTTATATGGAATTCCCAAAATTATTAATAGAAAGTCGACAATGAGGAATCGAAGAATTATAGATAAATTTATAACAAGAACTTAATTGTGTGAATCGAGAACTTAACATTATTATCACAAGAATTGCAAAAGCTTATAAAAACCCTAATATTCTAACGGAATAAGAACTTTTATCATAGGTACATTTCGACATAATCAATGTACCACTAATTTTTGAGATAAAATTTTTAACATATCTTAATATATATATATATATATATATATATATATATATATATATGTACACACACACACACACAAGGGAATGATCCACTGCATGTATTTGTTATGGATCCTTATAGGATATACATTATCTATATCATTGAAAACAAGAAGAATGGTCACGATTAGAAACTGAAAATCAACGTCCGCTACTAATGGTAAAAAAACACATATCATCCGTTACTAATAGTAGCAGACGCTAATCAAAATAAGTGTTTGACTTTAGTAATTAGAGTTTCAATTAGTTAACTAGGGTTTAGAGTTTATTAAGTAGAGTTAAGAGTTTATTAATTAGGACTAGGGTTTAGGGTTTATTAACCAAGGTTTATGTTTTATTAACTAAAAGTTAATAAAATTAATAATTAAACCCTAAGCCCAGTTAAAAAATGAGTTAATAAACCCTGGTTTATAAACCTTAAACCTGATTAATTAATTGAAACTCTAGTTAATAAAGTCAAACCCTTTGCTAATTAGCATTCGTTACTGTTAGTAGTAGATGATATTAGTTTTTTTAACCATCCGCTACTAATAGTAGCGGACGTTGATTTTCAATTTCTAATCATGGTCGTTCTTTCTTGTTTTCAATTGTATAGATGGTGTATGCCCAATAAGGATTCATAGTAAATATATGTTATGGATATATATATATACACACACACACACACACACATACATACATACATACATACATACACACACATATAGAAGATGGATATAAAACATACCTCTTAAATAGCATACATCTCTTAAATATCATACTTGTATTAAAACTACGTCGTTTTGTAAATTCTTTTAAAAAACAAAATAATATTAAAAGAGAGTGGTCTCACTTGCTTTCCATTTATTTATAAAAATGTCACTCGCGGCCCCACTTATTTTTTAAAAGAATCTCCAAAACGATTTAGTTTTAAAAGAGGTATGTTATTTAAGAGGTATACTTTAGATCCATCATATATATATATATATATATATATATATATATATATATATATATATATATCTGAACCATAGTCAACGTTGTAAGGATAATGTTATCCTTACAACAGATATCAGTCGTCCATCCGTAGATCAAACGATAAGGAAGACATCTCATCCGCAGTTTAATATGTGAGTGTCCGTAGTTTAATACTGCGGATAGAATGATTGTCCAAAATATCCCTCGTCAATCCGCAGTTTAATACTGCGGACGCTAGGCATGATAGTTGTTAATTCTTGAACATGACGCCGTTTTAGGTCATACAGCTAATCCGCAAAACTAAACTACGGACGCTGATTATAATAACTATAAAATCGGGTTAAATATATTTTTTTCCACTCTACTCGACCTCGTTTTACAAATGCATCACTGAACTTAATTTTTTTACGGTCAACTCATTGAACTGTAATTTTTTTACAAACCGTTATAAAATCCGTCCAAATGCGTTGACTTTAACAGAAAAAATAAAAATAATAAAATATTACAAAATAATAATAATTTCAAAATAACAATAATAATAATATTGATTTTAAAATAATAATGCTAATAATTTCAAAATAATAATACTGCTACTAATAAAAATAATTTCAAAATAATAATAATAATTAAAATAATAATAATTTCAGAATAATGATAATAATAATAATAATAATAATTTCAAAATAATAATATTAATAATAATAATTTTGGAATAATAATATAATAATAATAATTTCAAAATAATAATAATAATAATAAAAATTAATTAATAATAAAATAATAACCAATTGTTTAAAATAAAATATTAAAAAAGAACAATAAAATATTGAAAAATAATAATAATTTTAAAATAATAATAATAATACTAATAATAATAATAATAATTTTAAAATAATAATAATAATAATACTTTCAAAATTATAATAATAATTAAAATAATAATAATTTCAAAATATTAGATAATTTATATTTTTAAAGAGAACTTAAAATATTTAAAAATTAAAAAAATTATATGAATTCATTAATTTTATATAAATACATTTGTAAAAATTATATTTTATTATTAATTAATTTTATTATTATTATTATTTTGAAATTATTATTATTATTATTTTGAAATATTTTACTATTATTTTGTAATATTTTATTTTTAACAACTCATTATTATTTTATTATTAATTAATTTTATTAATATTTTTATTATTTTGAAATTATTATTATTATTATTGTTATTATTATTATTATTTTAATTATTATTATTTTGAAATTATTATTATTATTATTATTATTTTGAAAATATTATTATTATTTGTATTATTATTATTATGAAATTATTATTATTGTTATTATTATTATTATTATTTTGTAATTTTTTTTTCCGTTAAAGTCAACGCATTTGGACGGATTTTGTAACGATTTGTAAAAAAATTATAATTCAATGAGTTGACCATAAAAAAAATTCAATCCGATGATGCATTTGTAAACCGAGGTCGAGTAGAGTGGGAAAAAATGTATTTAACCCCGATAAAATCTAAACGATGTCATTTTTGGTGAACCACTAGTCTGTAAAAGTAAGATGCGGTCCGTAGTTTAATACTGCGGATGTTAGGTCATATGGCTCGTTCACAGAACTAAACTGCGGACGCTGATTATAATAACGATAAAATCTAAATAATGAGAAACATGCATGGCTAAACAATATATACGGCAATATGTTGTCTCTCATGCTTTAATTATATTGTGAGAAAACACTTCACCCCATTATTAGATTTCATTTGTTTAGTCATTCATGTTTCTCATCATCTCAGATAACACATGAATTCGCAACAAGAATATGTAAAAACGACGGAATGAAATATTTGTGATAACCCAAAACTTTATGAGATCTGTAAATAAGATCTCGAATAATTAAATAAAAGTTTAGAGAATAAAACCTAGATTTGAAGGAGTATGATAAATAGAGATAACTATGTCTTAATTTCGAGGACGAAATTCTTAGAAGAATGGGTGAATGTAATAACCGAGATATTCCAAAAATTTAAAATAAGAATTTAATAAATAAAATTCTTATTAAGGGATGAGGTAGATTTGGACATATATGTATATATGTGTTTCATATAATGTGAAATATGTGATTTTGTGTAATAGATTAAGTGTGTGTGTGTGTGTATATATATATATATATATATATATATATATATATGTGTGTGTGTGTGTGTGTATGTGTGTGTGTGTGTGAAATATATACATATATTGGGTAAAATTAATTAATTAATTAATATTAATTGATTGAGATTAAATTGAAATTATATTATGAAATAATATAATTTGAATATTGAGTCTTAGACGATGATAGAATTATTATGAACTAAATGTCATATACGAGTTAATTAATTCACTATTTGAAAATTAGTGGATTAAAATATTTGTTTTAATTAATTGAATAAAGAAATTTATTTAGTTAATGACGATAGTTGTATTTATATTACAATAAGTTCATGTAATATGAATAATGATATGATATTTAATATTATGTCAAATGGATGTGAATTAATAGTTGGTTGAGACTAATTAATTTAATTAGTATGAACTAACTAAGAAGCGAATAATTGCATATAAAACAAGAATAGTGGTAGAAAACTCGAATTTGAGTTCGGAGTAGAATTTGGAGACGCGGACTGGGCGGTTAAGTCCGAAACGTCGAAAATAGTAAGAATAGACTAAAAACACAAAATGTGTCGGGGTTGACTTTTTGGTCAAAAAGTTAACGATTGATTTTTCGATAAAAGTTCAATTCGAAATTTGGAGATGAATTTGAAGAAACGGATACTCCCACGATGTTCAGAACGTCGAATTTAGTGGGGATCAACTGTAATCATGATAAAGTTGATTTTTGGAAGCCAAAATGGTCAAATGGGCAATTAAACGGACAAACGAGTAAATAAAAGAGGAGCTGGAAGTGGGACCCACTCGGGCCAATAATTTTTTGGAAAGCAGCCCATGTGGGCTGCTGATAATTAATAGAGAGATGGATGTGATGGGTGTGGGTGATGGGGGGACAAGTGAGAAACATTGAAGAAAACATGAAAGAAAAAGGGGGAAGAAAATTGGGGTTTTGTTGGCTTTTGTTGACTATCAATTTTTGACATAATAAACTCTTTTCATCAGCCTTCCTACCCTTCATTTCCTACTCCTTCCGTCAGAAAATTAAGAAAGGAAGAAGAGAGAGAGAGGAAAAAAAAAGAAGAGAGAAAGAAGGAAGAAGTGGAAGAAATGAAGAAAATGAAAAGGTAATTCTTAAATCTTAATTAAGCTTTTGATTTAAATGTTAAGTTTTATGGAATTTTTGTAAGGAGGATATGTTTAAGTTGATATGTGATGGTTTAGCCATGGATTAGCAAGAATCCAACAAAAGAATTCAAGGAAAGAAATGAAATGAAAGAAGAACAAAACCAGTTTTTAAGCCTAAAAGCACTAAATTTCAGTCCACTTTGGACTTTTACCATTTGAAATTTATACCTTCTTTTGTGTGATCCGTCAAAGAGGAGTGTTAGATCTATGAGTTATCTGATGAACCCAAGTTGAATCACTCAAAAAGATTAAACGGATCAACCGTGGTGTTATTTTTAGTAAAACAGTTCTTGCTGCAAAAATCTGAAAAATTCTTAAAAGTTTCCTAGCCAGTTTATGTTGAAGGCTGTTTCGACCACTTTTCTTACTCTAAAAATTCTGGTCTTTTGTGGTATGTTAGTATATCAAGTTAACTAGATGCTTTCCAAAGATGAGAATTTTTCGATGTCCTGAGAGGGAGTTATGGCTTTTATAAGAAAATATAATTTTAAAAGTAAACTGCTATAACGCAGCGAATACAACCCAGAAAATTATGAAAATTTAAGTGGAATCAGTATATAGTAGCATGAGTCTACCGTATAAATTTCATAATTTTTAAACAAACGAATAATTTATGATAAATGTAGCCATTTTGGATAGTTTTAGCCTATTTAAAAATAGGAAACGAAATTGAAAAATTGTAGGAAAATTATTTTGTAACTAAAATACCATATACTGATATTCCCCAGAAGATATAAAAATAATAAGTTGTTTTGGTATTTTTCATATCTTTAATCAAGTTAAGAATAAATGAGTAAATTAAGTTATATTAAGTTGTAAAAGTTGTTAATGTAATTTTATTGATTAATGACCCTTAATATGATATGATCAGATTATGTAAAGGTATTTTGGTCATTTTTAAATAAAATGTTATGTTTATGGTATACTATGTTTATTAACTAAATTAAATAGTAAGGATAAACAATTAAATTAAAGTGTTCATGAGTCTAATAAATGATTAAAATATTATTAAATAATTAATAATATTAGATTAAATTATTATTATTAGATGATTAAAATATTATTAAATGATTAATAATATTTGTAATGATTAAGACATTAATAAATGATATTAAGTGATCAAAATATTATTAAAGGGTTAATAATATTTGAAAGTGAATTAAAATATTATTGAATGATTAATAATATTAGAAAGTGAATAAAATATTATTAAATGATTAATAATATTAAAGTGTGATTAGAATATTATTAAATGATTAATAATATTTCTTAGTGCCTAAGATATTATTAAAATATTATTAAATGATTAATAATATTAGACGAGAGTTTTAAGATGTTGATTAAGTGATTGAAATATTATCAAAGGACGATAATAATATTGATGGTTTAAGGTGTTATCTAACATATGATTATGTGGCTAAATGTTAGGTGATTTATTTATAGAAGTAGCAGTATCATGTGGTATGATATGATATGCTGATTAAAAGATCAATCTTATAAATGATAGGTCTTTCATAAGAGATTAAATTAGATTGCGTAGCAGTAATCGACGGACGAGGCAAGCTCTTAATCCTAAACTTCTTACGTTATTGCAAGTTTCCTAACTCAAACTTGAGTTAATATTTTCAAGCATGTTAGTGGTTTAATTATTGTCAATTATTCCACCTCAATGAAATTTATTGTTAATCGCACTTAGTACAAGTTGCATATGTTTACCTGGTATGAAAGGCTGATCACCTTGATTACCAAATTTATTCATGGTCATTGTTGGCCACTCAGCGTTATTGATTCAGTTATTCATTTATTGAAATTTGATTATCGTTCTTTCACAATTATTATATATTGTTGAAAATTCGAAAGCTTATTCTTTTTCAATCATGATATATCTTTCTTGTATTTAAACTTGCTGAGCAAAGTAGTTGCTCACTCTTGCTATATCATGATAATATTTCAGTTAAGCTCGAGTGCTTCAGGAAGGACAAAGACAAGAGGAAAAGTTCAAGAGTAACTTAATATGTGTTAACTATTATGTTATCTTATGAAAGTGATTATGTAAACCTTTTGAATTATTAAGGTAGGTATTAAATTAAGGTTGTAGACCTTGGGAAATGTTGTAAAATTATTTGAAATAAATAATGTATATTTATATATTCCGCGTTAGTTTATAGAATGTGTACGAAGATGATATATCGTGACGCACCAAGTTCGAGGTTCAAGGAACCCGAATTTGGGGGCGTTACAATATTGATAGCTTTAGATCGAACTTTTTTTGTTTGAGGTCTCATCCGCAGAACTAAAGTTCAGACTATAAAAATATTATTTTACCCGTTCACAAAACTAAAGTGCTGATGGACAGTAGAACAAATCTGGTTGCCCTAATTGATCCACTTTTCTCGTCTCTTTCCTCGTAAAAGCTTAAATCAACTTGAGAGAAAAGAATAAGTATTGAGCATACCATATCTATTTTCTTTCTTCCTTTCTCGCCTACTCATATGATTGAGAGAGCATAGCAAGCATACCAGGATACGAACATTAGTCAAAATAAGTAATCTTTAATTTAATTTTTACAAGTGATTTATTTGTTTTGCCATGAATTTGTTTGCTAAGAAATTATTTCATTCAATTTTAAGTACTGAGGAATAATTGCATAATAATGATGTAACAAGTCTAGTTGATGAAACCATTCTTTATGTTGGTCAAATTTCAAACATATTTTTGGTACATCAAATGAGTTCATCAAATCCCTTCACCGGAAATACAACCCTAGTATCACTGATGATGGAAAATTCACCAACGTATTGCTAGAAGAGAACAAACTTCTAGCCTCTTGTGCCTACGAAACCAATACCAAATGGGGAAAAGAGGCAAGTTAATTCACCAATGGATGACCCTTAATATATACTAATTTAACTTTCAAATTTTGTAATTAAGTTATAAAAAAAAGGGTTGTATTCGCCATGATCTTTTCGTTTAAACCATATAATTGAACTATTAGCACATCATATATGTTTTGCTCTAATCTTGATTTAATTGCAGGTAGGTTTTTGATATTTTCCGTGGCAGAAGATTATTTTACAGGATTCAATTTGCACTGCAAGGGTTGGAGATCTGTGTATCTTGATCCACCAAGACCAGCATTTTTGGGCGCTGGCACCACAAATCTTGACGATGTCTTGGTTCAAGGCACGCGATGGAGCGCTGGGCTAGTGAAAGTTGCCATTTCAAAGTTCAACCCTCTTATTTATGGTTCACTCAAAATGCCTATTCTTCAGGCCATGTGTTATGCAGATCTTGCCTCATAGCCCTTCTGTTTTTTACCACTATGGTGTCTAGCTATCATTCCTCAGCTCTGTCTACTCAATGACAGCTCTCTGTACCCAGAGGTAATACAAAAGATAAACGAGTTAATTATCTATGAATGTTGCTATATGTAACGACAAGTTATTTCGATATAAAATACGGACGTATATGTATATGTATATGTATATGTATATGTATATGTATATGTATATGTATATGTGAAATAAAAGAGTATAACAATGAAAAAACCCGCGTATTATTGTTGTATTTTAGTCACAATTCACATTGAACATAAAATTAGGTGACACATAAATCGTTTTCCTTCCTCTATCATATTATCCTTCATTTTGTGTTAATCCCTTCGTTATTTCCTATTTACTAATTGGTTACTTGTTTTAATTTATAGTTTCTTTACAATTTCAAATATTAGCCCACAATTTAATATTGCAAAAAAATCATTCAGAAAAACATGTTATTTAACTATTTTTCTCTTCTTTTACAGGTTTCAAGTTCATTTTTTGTCGTATTCTCATTAATATTCGTCTCATCCCAATTTAAACACATACAAGAAATTTTCTTTACCAGAGTGTTGTTCCAAACTTGGATGAATGAACAGAGGATGTGGATGATAAAGTCCATTACATGTTATTTTTATGGAAGCTTGAATGCGATTATGGAGAAAATTGGTATGAGAGAAGCCAGCGTTTTACCAACCAGCAAGGTTGTGGATGATGAACAACTTAAACGGTACCAACTAGGTAAGTTTGATTTTCAAGCATCGACTATGTTACTTGCTCCACTATGTACCTTAGTCACCCTAAATTTAGCTTCCTTAGTTAGAAGAGTTGTGAAAGCGATTCTTACAAAAAGTTACAATGAGATGTATTTTCTTCTCATTTTTTTGTGGCAACTCTGAACTATCTTATCATTGAAGGTATAATATTGAGAAAAGATAAGGGTCGCATTTCGCCTTTTATTTCTCGATTATGTATCGTTTTAACGATACTTTTGTTGACTTCTGAAAAATTTCTTGTCAATTAAAATATAGTCCATATATAGACATTTCTATTGATCAGGCCATCAGGGTTGCTTATTGTTTGTCCATGTTAATTTCTCATCAAACTTGTAATACTAGCTATCAAATAATAAGATGGTCGTTTCTATTGTTACACAATGCTTCTTGGATAAGACATGAGATGTGTTTGTGTGGTCGAAACCAAGATCCCAAAAAAATGTATTAACTAAATTATGATCCAATATCATATCTCAAAGTAAATTTGTGCTTCGATAAGAAAGAACAAAAATTTGAAGTATAAAGCCTTGAGAATTTATATTCATTGTCCTCCAACAAATCACTAACATCACATATAACAAATTTATCCATCCAATCTATGTTGTAAAATACTACATATTCAAACATTACAAAATCTGTAGAGACAAATTCATCTAGACCAAAACAAAAGAATGACCAAATTGACAACAAAGAACAAAACACAACTGAAGAAGGAGACTAAAGAGCAACATGAAGTTGCCAAATGATCAAAACCATCTTTTACTCGGAAGCAGCACTATAAAGCTGCAACTTGAGAAACTCCACCTCCATTTCCAAATCAGAATTCTTCTTCTTCTCATTTTCCAACTCTATCCTCAGCTTCTCAATCATTACCATCAACTCTTCTTCTCTGCTCAACTGCACGCTCTCCTCCCCACCTAGCATGACCATCATTTTCATCACCTTTTCCCTCTGATCATCCAAACTCCTCTTCAAAAATAACATTCCATCCACCATTACTTCCTTCACAACCTCACCACCACCACCAATCTCAGCCTGATCACCAACACCACCACTTACCTCAGCCTGATCACCACCACCACCAATCTCAGCCTGATCACCACCACCACCACCACCACCAATCTCAGCTTGATCACCACCATTAACCTCAGCCTGATAACCACAACCACCACCAATCTCAGCCTGATCACCACTACTAATCTCAGCCTCAACACCAACACCACCACTAATCTCAGTCTGATCACCACCACCACCAATAACCTCAGCCTGATCACCACCACTAACCTCAGCTTGATCACCACCACTAACATCAGCATGATCACCACCACCACCACTAACCTCAGCCTCATCAACGTCACAACCACCACCGCCGCCGCCACCACCAATGTGTTCTGCTGCTACATCAACAGAGCGCTTATTTTCTTGACAGACCACTTTCTTTTCCCTCCCAAATTTCACAGGTGAACTCTCAATCGCTGCACTCGATTCACCTCCCTTATCCCCTCCAAACCCGACTTGTTTCACAACAATATCATCCTCGCCTGTCTGCTCAGTTGGAAAAACAGGGTCCAATTCAAATCCATCCTCATTAAAATTCCACCCACTAATCCTCCTCTGCTTCACAATATTATGCCCAAACATAAACCCCTCATCCTCTTCCTCCCCTTCTTGCTCACTTTTATTCACCAACGCCAACCCTTGAAGCTTCATTTCCTTAAACCTCTGCTCCACAGAATTCAGCCCCAACAGCACATTCTTCACCAAAAAATCCGACCCTTTACAATTCTTCAAAAAAGAATGCTTCAACAATTTATCCGCAGACGGCCTTTTCGACGGATCCTGATCAAGACACAACCCCACCAAATCCTTAAAAGCTTTAGAAAACTTCTTGTTCTTGTAATTCTTAGCCGTCTCATAATCTGAAAACCGAAAACGCTTTGTAATCTTCATAATCAACGACTTGGAAGGGGGAAGATGAGACAGAGGAGGCCGTCCATGAGCCAATTCCAACGCGGTAATCCCAAAAGACCAAATATCAGCCTTCAAACTATACCCATTATGCGAATGTATCACCTCCGGCGCCATCCAATACGGGGTTCCGGCGACATCAGTTAACATCAGAGCCGAAGAGGACAAAGATCTCGACAACCCATGAGACGGATTCGGCTCGTAAATCGATGCCGAAACCCCAAAATCTGCGAGCTTAATCAATCCATTAGAATCAATCAAAATATTCCCGGCCTTAATATCTCTATGAAGATGGCCTTGGTCATGAAGATACTTTAAAGCGCATAACGTTTCTTTGAGAATTACAGCAATACATTGCTCCGACAAACCGTCGGGAAAAGAAGAGGCGATTATGGACTGTAAAGAGCCGGCGGACATGAACGGCATAACGACCCAGAGCCGGCGATTAACGGTGAACGAGCAGTGGGCTTTTAGGATATTGGGATGAGAGAGAAGGGACATGGTTTTCGCTTCCCGTTTGACATTCTCGAAATCGGCCCTTGATCGATCAAGATCGATGGATTTGATTGCTACAATTGAAGAATTCATGGGGATGCAAATTGCTTTGTAAACAATGGCGCTTATTCCTCTGCCAATTTCGTCGAGCAGTTTGTAGCAATTTGAGTCAAGTGGGTATTGGATTTTTCTTGATTCTTCTTCTTCGTCGTGAGCCATTACTGTAATTTGGGGTTCTGGGTAATTGGGAATTGGTGGGTTTTTGGTGGATTTTTGATGGGTTTTGGGAGATTTGATTGGATTGAGTTGTGGGTTTTTTATTCAAGAAGATGATGGTGGAAAAAAGGGGGAAAGGGAGAGGGTTTAAGCGGGGTTCTTGTGAAATGAGGTTGATATAGAGCGGTGATTATACTTTGGAGTGAGTTGATGCATGTGAGTGTGAAATGCTTTATTACAAGTATATATACTGATCGATAGAGAGAGAAAGAAGAGGCGGTTGAGTTTAGGAGCATTGAATTGTGTATGTATAGTTGAGTAAAGGAGGAAGGTAAAGAATAGCGTAGGATTCACATTGGAGATTTAAGATGCACTTAAGATTCTAAGTTAATTATATGTATAGTTGGCAAATTTAGTTTGAGTCGTAATTGTAAATGTTAATTGGCAGATTTAGATTGAGTTGTAGAGTTGTAGGTGTAAATGTCTTGATCTAAGTTTGACTTCAACTAAAAGTTAAATTAATTAGAGATTTAAAAGAATTTGAACAGTGTAAGACGGATTTGTTAGTCTAATAAACTTGTCACAGTCAAGTTTAAAAATATTTAGGAAGTCAAATAGTTAAAAAGTTAATTGTAAAATAACATTAATGTCCTCTGTAAATAAGACGGAGAAAAATTATCGAACTATAATATTTAGAGTTTTCTCAAGTTATATATATTGATAATTTAGTATCTGACTTGTATTGCGTCTTAGATACAATTAATTATTTTTAATACTAATTATTTAACTTATGTCTATTTATAACGAAAGTTCAGACATGTACGCTACTTGTCATATAACCAAAAAAAAATAGTTAATTTCTAAGGGAGGGAAATTTTCAAATGCTTATATTTAAGTAGGTTTTAAATATTCTAAAATGCCAAATGTTAGGATATGCATATGGATTGGTCATATTTGTCATCATCGTTGGACCATATACCATTCGCACAAACTATAAATCTTGTGACAAGTCTTTTAGTGATTTCAACTAATAAAACGGTGTAAGAATATGTGCATTCTTTCTTCACACGCCATAATTTTCTCACTTCTGAAATCAAATTCTATATACCCTCCATTCTGACAATTCTCTAAGTTCTAATGACCCAAGTCGTCAAATATTTTGATTTGCTCGTATGTTGATTAGAACCAAATCTATACAACTGTTTGATAATCTAAACTCCTAGACAATTAAAACCGTCTAACACCAAATTTATCTATAATTTTGAATAGTTTGTATAAAATTTAAATTTGATTTTGTCTTGACTTAATTTGTTTTTCAAATTTGAAGAATCTAACACTTGGTTGAAACCTGCGATTTCATCATATTTATTGATATTTTTTTCACTTACAAGCAAAATGCGAGAATAACTTTTTCTTTGCCCTTACTCTCATACTCTCGAACAAAATGGAGTCAAACTTACTTTCTTTTGTCTCATGACATTTTATCTTATTTTCTTTCCATTTAAAAGTCTCAAACAAAACGTTAGTTTACGTTAGAATGGACATATACTCTATGAACAATTCACTAACTAAACGGGGTATTAGCATGGACCAGATATTGGGCCATCTCAAATTCTCAAGACATCTAAGGTCGTGTTTGGTTAAGGACTTTGGGTGTAGTTGCATGAGGCGTTTAAGACGTGCCATTTTTAACTTCTTCTTTTTTCCTGCATTAACAATTAAAACTTTGAATACATTGAAATGAGCCCGTGGCATAGTTGTATGAGTTTGAAGTCTTGTGGGCTAATATTTAATTCTGTTTTGTCAATTAAATGGTTTCCTTATTTGGGAGATTTACATTTACTAGTACATTTTTTAAAAATATTACAACAAAAGTGCATAAATAAAATATTTACAAAATTAGTGCATCTTCAATTTTTAATTTACAAATTAGTGCATTGTTATTCCTTTAATTTAGTTAAGTGATTTAATAGGTAGTTGGTTCCAAATTTCGAATTCTTTTATTCAAATTTCAAATTCCTTTATTCAAACTTTTCTTGCGCCACTTTTTCTTCATATTTTTGCTTGGTTATCTGAGAATTGAAGGCTTTTAATTCGAAGCCCAAAAGCAATGGCTGGGCTGGGCTTGGTCTAGGTAAAATAATGTTGCCAGTGCTGGCTCTCCAGCTTAGATTTGACAAACAAGGTTACACCTTTTTCTCTTGTTTTTTAAACGGGCTCACCTACTGAGAAAAAATGAATATTTAATAACACTGGAAATACAAGGCTTGGTCCAACCGCTACATATCTAATTCAGATGCGAGAGTATAATTTGAGATTATAAACAATATTGTAGCTTCTTAAGTAGTAACAATTTGACTAGTCTATTAAACAAATTTGAGTTTGAAGTACGGTATCACAAGAATGGAAGAATCACTTTTTAAGTAGAGTAAGTTACGATATATAAAATTAAATAGTACACGCACTCACTTCAATCCTTTTAAGTAAGAAAAAAAATTGATGAATGACGATTGATTTAACGTACTTTGACACTTAATGGTGGAATATTCTCCTCTCAATATATAGCAACAATTGAGACTTATTATGAGAATACTCCACCATTTAAGTTAATGGAGGGACTATGTTTTCGGAGGTAATTCTTCAGATTTTGTTGTTCATAGGATTTTGGTCTAACTTTGGAAGCAAGGCGTTTTCAGTTCTGTTTGTGTTAGGCTGCTTTTGCATAAGGGGAAGATTTTTGTGTTCTATATTTATGCTTTCTTTGGCCAATAAAAAAAGGGAGAAAAGGGGGAGGGGAGGGGGAGAAAAAAAAAACAAAACAAAACAAAGCAATACATATATATGTGTGAATTCAAGGAGAGATCCGGGCCAACTTCCACTAGTTTTGCACCAATCTCTTCTCTTTTTATAACGTAACCTAGCTAGCTAGAACACAAAAACACTGGTAGTACTGATAAAGAAGGAAAAAGGAAAAGAAAATATAAACACAAAAAAATCTGTCACTCTCACAAAAAGAAATAATTACAAACAAACACCATGATACCAATCACCTCCTTTTGATAGTTCCCATGTCTTTTACTGTTTCAACAAGAAAGAGAGGGGGAGTGATGATAAGATGTTATTAGTATTTCATGCAGAAAATTAAAGCCTTTAGGGGGAGTTCAATTCAAAATCAAAGCTAGATTGATAGATAGATAGATGGACAAGACATATATGCAGCAACCAAATATAAAAGGGTTTGATTCCTCTTCATGATCAGAACTGCTACCTAGCTATTATATATATATCCATCTCTCCCATGCATTAATCCCATTCGAATCATTGGCAAAACTTCCAAATTCTTTCTTCTATGTCTTTTTTGCCATATACAAACTTGGTAACCTCTATTTATTCCTACTCACCTAGACTTATATAACTTATATGTTATATGTTTCTCTTTCTCCAAGAAATCTAGCTCATTTACAAAAACAAAGAAAAAGTAATTATTTCGTAAAAATAATATCTTTTTTGGTTGATAATGGTTTAAAATTATACAATATTATTGTATAATATTATGCAATATTGTCCCCTATATATATTTGTGCCCCTTGGTGTTTTTGTTTTTGAATTTGACTAATAAGCAAACTCTTTCCTCAAGCTACAATTGTCCAAAGTGTTAATTAACGGTGCAAAATTCACTTATAAGTTTCGTACCACTAACTGTAACTTTGGGGAAGGTTTTTAGTTTTGGCTATATAATATCTAAATTCATGAATGGAAATGTCACAAGTTGATAAACTGAGGCGGACAATTTTGCATTTTAATTCATCCAATGTCTTCATGCTTGTCATTAAAATTTCATTATCATGTTTTTTGTTATTAAAGTACTAAATTATTTTTTTTATAAATAAATAAGGAACAAAAATATATTTAAAAATTTACAAATTTTATAAATGAGATTCCTTTTTGAGTACTATATTTTAAAATGATATATATGTTGGGATATCTCTCTCTAGAGGATTCAAGTCTTCAACTAGTATGTGTAAAAGAGACGGCAACGTGTTACACTCTGGGTAATCTCTGCAAATTCAACCATTTAACCTTATAATATCACACCTATATATAGAATGCAATGGTATCATCTAATTGGCCAAGAGTCTTTCACTAAATCTCCAGATATTTTAGGAAGGATCTTTTGTTTGTTTTGGAACACCACAAAAAAAACATCTCAGTTTTTCACTAAAATATGTTAACACAATCTGGGTTCACTGAAATAACCTTTTCTTTGACATCTAAGCTGGCTCCTTGTTAATTATATCCTGGGTTGGTTTGGGTTGAATGAATGAATCAAGTTTGGCTATCATTATTGTTGGTGGTGGCAGCAGTGTCACCAGCTAGTTCAACTGCGCACTAATCATGATTACATGCCCGCACAGCAGTAAATCCCAAGAACAAAGAGACTTGTTGTTTCTGAATATAAAAGAAACGATTTCAATATTTGAAGATGATGACTTTAATTTAAGCACGTGATTTAATACAAATTCTTGAACAATTAAGTGCATGAGTTGATTTGTTTTTGTATGATGTGGTGATTCTGTTCCACAAAAAAAAAGTCTTACGTTATAAAACTTACTAAGTATACAATAATAAAATTATATAATTATAATCATACCATATACTTAATAAAGAGAGTAATAAGAACAATAATAAGTAAAAGAAAATAAGAGAGCGTTCAATATATGTGTATTTCATTATCTCCATCATGCTTCTATTTATAGACATGTATATCAACATTTGGGAGCTCAAGGGTCATATTGGAAGGTGAAAGATTTCCACTAAAATATCATATTGGAAGGTGAAAGAATTCATCTTAGACATCCATTAAATTTGTATCATATTTTATAACACTTCCCCTTGGATGTCTATGGTATAGCCATATGCGTTAAGAACTACCTCATTAAAAACCTTACCAGGAAAAACCCAATGGGAAAAAAACTTGGTTAAGGAAAAAAGAGTGCAGTGCGTATTAGCTCCCCCTCATGAATGTATCACCTTGAGACATTAAGTTGTCCCATTCCAATATTGCGTCGTAATCTTTCAAATGTTGCAGCTGGCAATGCTTTGGTGAACAAATCTGCTAGATTATATTTTGAGCGAATTTGTTGAACATCAATGTCACCACACTTATCAAGGTCATGTGTGAACAAGAATTTCGGTGAGATGTGCTTCGTTCTATCTCCTTTGATGTATCCTCCGTTTAATTGAGCTATGCATGCAACATTGTCTTCATATAAAATGGTTGAAGTTCCTTTACTGGAGGATAAACCACATGTTTCACGAATATGTTGAGTCATTGATCTCAACCACACACATTCTCAACTTGCTTCATGGATTGCAATTATTTCAGCATGATTAGATGAAGTGGCGACTAATATTTGCTTTGTAGATCTCCACGGTATAGCAGTATTACCACACATAAAGACATAACCTGTTTGAGATCGACCTTTATGTGGATCAGATAAATATCCTGCATCAGCATATCCAACTAATTCATGATTATCATTATTTGAATAAAATAAGCCCATATCCATAGTTCCTCGTAGGTAACAAAAAATATGTTTAACTCCATTCCAATGTCTCCGAGTAGGAGAAGAACTATACCTTGCTAGCAAATTCATAGAGAATGATATATCAGGTCGTGTATTATTAGCAAGATACATTAGCGCACTAATTGCACTGAGGTATGATACTTCAGGACCAAGTAATTCTTCGCTATCCTCACGAGGTCTAAAAGGGTCCTTTTTCACATCAAGTGATCGAACAACCATTGGTGTAATTAATGGATGTGTTTTATCCATATAAAATCTTTTAAGGACCTTCTTTGTGTAAGTTGACTGATGAATGAGAATTTCATCTGCTAAATGTTCGATCTGCAGGCCGAGACAAAATTTTATTTTTCTCAAATCTTTCATCTCAAATTCTTTCTTTAAATAATTTACTGTCTTTAGTATCTCTCCATGAGTTCCAATAATATTTAAATCATCAACATACACAGCAATAATAACAAAACCGGATTCTGACTTCTTTATAAAAACACATGGGCATATAAGATTATTATTGTACCCTTCTTTCAATAAATATTTACTAAGACGATTATACCGCATGCGTCCTGATTGCTTTAACCCATATATGGACCTTTACAACTTGATTGAGTAAACTTCTCGAGGATTTGAATTATATGCTACAGGCATTTTAAATCTTTCAGGGATTTTCATATAAACATCATTATCAATTGACCCATATAAATAGGTGGTAACAACATCCATTAGACACATATCTAGTTTTTCATGAGTTGTCAGGCTAATAAGATACCTATATGTAATTGCATCTACCACAGGAGAATATGTTTCATTGTAATCAATACCAGGTCTTTGTGAAAACTCTTGTGCTACAAGTTGTGCCTTATATCTTACGATTTCATTTTTCTCATTTCGTTTTCACACAAATACCCATTTGTATCCAACTGGCTTTATTTCTTCAGGTGTTTGGAGTACAGGTCCAAAAACTTCACGTTTTGCAAGTGAATTTAATTCTGCTTATATTGCTTCTTTCCATTTTGGCCAATCATTTCTGCGTCTACATTCTTCGACGGATTTAGGCTTAAGATCCGCGTTTTCATTAATGATATCAAGCGATATATTATATGAAAAATGTTATCGACAACTATCTCATTTCGGTTCCATCTTTTCTTCGTAGAGACATAACTTATCGAGATCTCCAAATTTTTACTGTTTTCAGGTACCTGAACCTCTTCTGGTGTTTTATGATTAGCTATGTCAATATCCTCATAAGTATTTTCCTCCTCAATAATGTCAACTTGATTATTTGCTCTTTTCTTTTTTTGAGAATTTTTGTCTTTTGAACCGATTAGTCTACCACGCTTCTGGCGTGCCTTAGACTCATTTGCTACAATTTTTGCGGATTGTCCTATTGGGACTTCAATCCGGGCTGGAGCATTTACAGCTGGTATATGAGATTTGGTTACTCCTTTTGAGTGAGTGAATGCATTCGGTAGCTGATTTGCTATATCTTGCAAACGAAGTATATTTTGAACTTCTTGTTCGCATTGTTTTGTACGGGGATCAAAGTTCAATAATGATAATGTCCATGTAATATTTTTATCCAGCTGTTTAATTTCTCCCCCTAATGTTGGAAACATGGTCTCATCAAAATGACAATCGGCAAATTGTGCTGTAAATGAATCACCTGTTAAGGGTTCAATATATTTAATTATCGATGGGGATTCAAACCCAATATATATTCCCAACCTCCTTTGAGGACCCATTTTTATACGTTGTGGCGGATAAATTGAAACATATACCGCGCAACCAAATATCTTTAGATGAGAAATATTTGGCTCATGACCAAAAACCAATTATAATGGGAAGAATTTGTGATATGATGTTAGCCTAATTCGTATAAGTGTTGCTGCATGTAAAATAGCATGCCCCCAAACAAAGACAGAAAGTTTTATTCTCATGGGCAATGGTCTTACAATTAACTGGAGACGTTTAATAAATGATTCAGCAAGACCATTTTGAGTATGGACATGGGCAACAGGATGTTCATTGTTTATCCTAAGTGACATGCAATAATCATTAAATGCTTGGGATGTGAATTCACCAGCATTATCAAGACGAATAGTCTTGATTATATGATCTGAAAATTGTGCTTGTAATCTAATAATTTGAGCAAGTAATCTCGCAAATGCCAGGTTACGAGTTGATAATAAACACACATGTGATCATCTTGTAGATGCATCAATTAAAACCATAAAATATCTAAATGGTCCACATGGTGGGTGAATAGGCTCACAAATATCTCCTTGAATACGTTCTAGAAATCTTGGGGATTCCATCCCAACTTTAGATGGTGATGGTCTAATGATTAATTTGCCTTGAAAACAAGTAGCACACGTGAATTCCTTAAATTGAAGAATCTTCTGGTTTTTAAATGCATGGCCCTGTGAATTCTTAATAATTCTTCGCATCATTATTGATCCAAGATGGCCCAACCGATCATGCCAAATAATAAAATTATTTGGTTCATTGAACTTCTGGTTCATTATTGCATTGACTTCAATTATACTAATATTTGTGTAGTACAATCCTGAAGATAAAACGGGTAATTTTTTCAATATTTGTTTTCAAGTAGAGACATTTGAAACAATGTAAAGATATTCTATACCATTGTCATTGGTAGTCTCAATATGGTACCCGTTAAGTCGTATATATTTGAAACTTAACAAATTTCTTCTTGACTTAGTAGAGAACAAAGCATTATTAATAATAAATTTTGTTCCACAAGGAAGCATTATATTGGCTCTTCCAGAGCCTTCTATCAAGTCAGCTGAACCTGATATTGTATTCACGTTTGCTTTCATCATTCTTAGATTGAAAAATATTGTTTATGCCTGAGAATGGTATGCGTCGTTGCACTATCTGCTAAGCATATATCACCACTACTGATATTGGGCTCATTTATAGCATGATGCAAATCCATATTTTCTTCACAAAAAAGAATAAATATATAATAAGTTCATAATAAAATATTATTATAACACAATCTTTTACATTAAACAAACCAAAATGAAAAGAAGAAAACAAAATACATAAAAATATATTAGTATAAAAGGAACACACTTAAAGGATTGACAGAAATCTAAACTAATTATTATCATTACAAGAAATATCAACTTTCTCATTATTTTGCTTAAAGAAATCTGCAACGTCAAGGTGTGTCATATCAAAAGGGTCATAATAAATATCATTATTATCTTGATGTGGGTGAGAAAAATTTATTTCTATGTTCTTCCCATTTTCTTTCAATGTGATATAAATCAACAAGATGTTTGGTTGTACGACAGGTACGAGACCAATATTGCCTTTTCATTCCACATTGATAACAGATATTTTCTTCTTTCTTGGTATCGGTATCTCTGTTATGTATATTCTTCCCCCTTTTCCTTTTTCTCCTCATTCTGTGAAGGTTTGTTAGAATTTGACAAATTACGACCATCATAATTGTGGTAATTAAACCGTCCTCGCTCATGGCCACGCCCATGCCCACAACCTCTACTACGACCACGATTATTATTATTATATCTCGTAGCATTCACTTCAGGGAATGGAGCTGAACCAGTCGGTCGTGATTCGTGATTTTTCATTAAAAGTTCATTATTTTGTTCAGCCACAAAGAGACATGAAATCAGTTCAGAGTATTTCTTAAAACCTCGTTCTCTATATTGCTGCTGTAGGAGCACATTTAAGGCATGAAAAGTGGAGAATATTTTTTCTAACATATCTTCATCAGTGATATTATCTCCACATAATTTCAATTTAGAACTGATTTTAAACATTGCAGAATTATATTCACTTACTGATTTAAAATCCTGCAATCATAAATGTATCCACTCATAACGAGCTTTTGGGAGAATAACTGTCTTTTGATGGTCATATCTTTCTTTCAAATTTTTTCAAAGAACAAGAGGATCTTTTATTGTAAGATACTCTAACTTCAATTCCTCATGAAGATGATGGCGTAAGAAAATCATGGCTTTCGCCTTGTTTTGACTAGATGTTTCAGTACCATCTTTAATGGTGTCTCCAAGACCCATGGCACCCAGATGAATTTCGACATCGAGGATCTATGACAAATAATTCTTTCCCGTAATATCAAGTGCTACAAACTCAAGTTTGGCAAGGTTTGTCATTGTAACTTCATTAAAAAATATCAAAAATTATTAGATATATTTATTATAATAAATATTGTATAAATATTTGGTCAGATGATGAATGATTAGTACGTAGCATTCTAATAAAATAAAACTTTAACAAACTATTTGTCCATATAGATAGAGTTATAATCAAGTAACTAATGTAATTCTTTTATTTTTATTCATAGCTAAAATATTTACTCTCCCTAAATTCATATATCATATATTATTAATAATCAAATAATTACCAAGTAACATATATAACATGTGGTATCAGTTTTATCTTCAAAGGATGATAAAGCTTTTATAATCTTATATATCATATTAGATAAAGTCTAACATGACTAACATTAGTTATTTATCCCATCCTGCAAGGTTAGTACAAAAATTATTATATCACCAATAGTTAGTAATAAAAGTAGCATATCAGATCGTCAGCCCAAAAATCAATAGTACTAAGTACCAGCAGTAGTAAGCGGACCACAAAAATAGCAAACCAAACAAATTAAATAGCACGACAGAGTAAAGAACAAGCATGGTTCAGTACATAGACTCCAATTATTATTACTATGAGTGCTAGAAGATGACATGAATAACGGAGAACATACTTACTGCTTAAACCAAATATAATTATTTGCTTCAAGATAAAAATGAAGAGCAATTCATGATGATAACGTGTTATAAAACTTACTAAATATACAATAATAAAATTATATAATTATAATCATACCATATACTTAATAAAGAGAGTAATAAGAACAATAATAAGTAAAGAAAAATAAGAGAGCATTCAATATATGTGTATTTCATCCTCTTCATCATGCTTCTATTTATAGACATATGTATATCAACATGTGGGAGCTCAAGGGTCATATTGGAAGGCGAAAGAATTCATCTTAGACATCCACTAAATTTGTATCATATTATATAACATCTTATTTATTATTATTTTTTTGTACAAAAAGTATCTTTTTATTAATAGTAGTACAAAATGACACAATATTCTCAATTTATCATCATAATTTTATCATCACACCACCATTATTAAATTAATAATTTATTATTTTATGGATAATTATGGAACAAATAACGTTCTTAATATTTATAAGTAAATTCTATAAATGAGATTATTTTTATAAAATGAGAGAGTATTCTTAGTGCCTTAGTGGATTATTCGTCGTTTCTAAATTGAAGCCTAGGCAGTGGCGAAACCAGGACCGAATCAAAGGGGGTCAAAATCTCTCAGTAAAAAAAATTATTTATTGACGCTTGAACTCCGGATGAAAGTCTTCAATTGATTTGCGTAACCCCGGATCACTAACAATATCATTCGAATTGAACACCACACATGAATTATTTATACCACCACTTGCTTCGAAACTTGGTAATTGATTATTAAAAGAATCAACAGTTCTTGGTCGCTTAATCAAATATTTATCCATAATCTAGAATAAATAAAAACCTCAATTGCTAATCAATAATTTCATCAATTTAAGCATTTCATAATAATTTCATCATTCATCAATTCAATTATTCAAACATTTCATCATAATTTCATCAAAATATCAACTAACCTTATTCAATAATTTCAATTATTTCACAAACAATATATCATAAATATACCATAAATTGATAAATATACAATATTAATTCAAATATTCAATAAAAATAGCACATAATCTCTAATTCATGGCACAAGTAACAAACTCTAAATCTCTAATTTAATGGTAAAATTAAGCACAAAGAATTAAAAAACCTGGAGAGAGAAAGAGAGAACCGCCACCGCCCACCGGAGAAGAAAAGGTGCAGCGGTGCAACCTGTAGGAGGAACCGAGCCAACCACCGACGAAGAAACGGAGGAACTAGGCAGACGGAAGGCGGAACTGCAAAAGGGAAAGGAATAAAAGGATGGAACTGAGATAGTGAGATTTGAGAACAGTGAGCAGAGGCGGCAGAGCAGAAGGATAAAGAAAAAGAAATTATTTTTTTTAAACTTACATGAAATGAAACGTTTCATGTAAGTTTTTTTTTTTAAAAAAAAAAAGCCCTAACTGTTGGGCTAAGTCTAACTTGTTGCAGTTGTCGGCGCCATTACGAAGAAGAAGGTTGTGAATGCCACGTGACGCATGAGGCGGTGGGTGAGGGGCTGAGGGTCGTGAAAAAGTGACCGAGTGAGGACTGTTGGACTGGGGGCTGAGGCAGTGGCCAGTGGGGCAGTAGGCGGACAGCGGGAAGGCTGAAGGCAGCGGGAGGTACACCTATGGGGGAGTCGCCGCCGGAGTACCAGGGTCATTTGCCCCCCCTCCCCCGACTCTCCTAGTTCCGCCTCTGTGCCTAGGCATTACGGATATGAAATCCTTACAACTCGTTTGACGATCCAACAAACAATCTAGCGGACAAGTATATTATTAAAAATTTTCTACTTATATAAGACTCAGAAATCAAATTAATAAGACCTTTGAACACAAAGAAACTATAGTCCACATGTACAAACAATCTGTGTGTTTTTATATAAGTTCATTATTGTTTGTAATTTAATTGTGGGGGGACTTTCTACTAAACTTGAAACTTGGCTAAATTCAATGAGCTGGATTTGTTTCATATCTTTCTTTTCTTGTTCTCTAGCTACTTAAAGTATGCACTCAAAGAAATTGATGTCCTAAAGTTACCTTGCCAAACCCACTTCATCATCATCTCTTAATTTTCTTTTATATAATAAATTGTCAAGAAATTTTTTTCATTTTAATTTGTTAGATATATTATTATTAACTTTTAAAAATTAATTTTAGACATTTTTAAACTCAAAAATTTGATGAGATTTCATTAAAAAATCAAAAAAAACTTAGTTCTTATATAAAATATCTTAAATTAATTTTAAAAAGTCAATAATAATTTCATAGTTTTGAAAGGAGTATATTTTCTGACAATCTTATATATATATATATATATATATATATATGTATATATATATATATATATATGTATATATATATATATATGTATGTAAAGAATTAATGGAGGGAAGTGTAATCATGCAAGTGGACATAAAGATTTGGATACAATTTTCAAAGAGAAGTAAGGGAAGAAGCGCTAGATTTTAGTAAAAAGGTATAACCTGGGCAGAAACGAGGATTCTACATAAAGTAAGTAGTGGACAAACTTTGGGAAACATTTGCAGGTAAACATATATCCTCCAATCAGAATTTCAGCTTCTGGCTTAGAATTGTATGGCCTCTCCTGTCCTCCTTCCACCTGCAACTCTCATCCAATTAATATCCTCTCTCTCTCTGTGATCTCTCTCACACACACAGAGGCACCACACAGAGTTCAAAAACCAAACTCTATTTCATCACATATATATCCCTGGTCAGTGAGTCACTCCCCTCTTTAACTCTCTATATTTCTCTCCCCTAAAGCTCCATCTTTTGAGTCTTTTAGAAAAAGGGTACTTCACTTCTTGTTCTTATTTTCATCTTTTTGACATGAACATGATCATGACTAGAGTACTACTTTCTTCTCTTTGTTGTTTTAATCTTGCTAAATAGGTGAGACTGAATTGAATTAGGAAACTATATTACCCATTTATGCAGAAAAACAGTTTGATGGGTACTTTGAAAAACCACAGCATTCAAAGTGAAAATATTAGATCCATGAAAAGACAACACTAACAAACCAACAAGGTGATCAACAAAGAATTTCATGGAAAAATATTACTAGTAGCTTTGGTGACACTAGTACTGTTGGTGGTGGAGATTTGTTTTCATGGCCTCCAAGATCTTACTCTTGTAGCTTCTGTAAAAGAAAATTTAGATCTGCTCAAGCTCTTGGCGGTCACATGAATGTTCATAGGAGAGATAGAGCCAGGTTGAGGCAGTCTCCTCCAAGAAATGGTCAGTTCTCTCTCTTTAACCTTAATCTTGATCCAAACCAAAACCCTAACCCTAGCCCTAGCCATAACCCTAACCTTAATTTCTCATCATCTACATCACACTCATCAACATCTGCTTCAACAATATTGTTCCGGCAGCCATTTCACTTTCAATTTACCTCCTTTGGTGTCTCCCCCTCTTTCCTCACTGTCTAACTCACCCTCTTCTGCTTCTCCTAGTAACGAAAGCAAAATTAAAACCACGAAAACCCTTTTCGGGGCTGGAGAATTTGATGGTTTCTTTAAAGGAAAAGAGTATGAAGTTGTGCAGAGGGCAGAAATTGTTAGGTTGAACTTGGAGATTGGTATGGCTTAGTGATTCAAAGAATGATTTGGATTTGGAAACTTCGTTCTCGGGTACTCTTAGATGAATCAAGAACTTTTCCCTAAGCACTATATATAGTTCTAAAGCTGCTAGCCCTAGTTGTTTGGTTATTGCACTACTTTTTTAGCAAACATATCTATCTGAGCTCCTGCTTTAAGATTAATTAATTTCACCATGGTGATCAACTTCTCAAGAGGCCTAGAGATTAATTTGCGCAGATGTATCCATGTAAGACTTTTACTATTTATAAACTAGCTCTATGTTCAAATTTTAATGTACTACTGTAGTTAATATTATTTCCTAGCTGATCTATCTTTTTTTTACCAGGTCCATGGCATGTATGTTTAAATTATAATCAATTTTTAAGCTGATCTATTTTTATTTTTTTTTACCAGGTAACCATGGCATGTATGTTTAAATTATAATCAATTTTTATGCCAAAAATTGCACATTTTAATTTTTGTTTGTGTATATCTCCTCTCCCTGATATTACGTATGATATGTTTTTTTTAGGTATAATTTTATGTATACGTTATGTAATGTGTAAATATTGTATCTCAGTATCTGTGTTAGAGAGAGATCATTTTTCTTCCTCTCAGGCTCTTTTGGATGGTTTTCTTGCTCTTTTGCTTTATTTTTTATTTTTATTTTTTACTTCATCCAAGAACAACTCCAAACTACTTAAACTTTTACTTCTTTGGCTAGTTATTATTTTGTTGGTTGATTGGTGCCGGTTAGGTTAACTGTAAGTTAACAACATAAAAAAAGTATATAACAGATCCAGAGGCTAATTTTAATTTAGTTTCGTTGAAAGCACATCAACTTTATCCTGTATTATTGTATTGGGAATAAGTATATGTTGGAAACTAGCTGGGAAAGGAAAGTTGATAAAGGCGCTCTAAATTTTAGAGTTTGTATATGCTTCACTGTAAAGATAAAATTAATTGAGTAAATTTTTATTCAAACATTAATAAAATTTGGAGCACATTTATCATTTATCCAAGGGAAATAGTTTAGAAGAAGAAAGAGATTATTAACAATAAAACGAAAAGGGCGGTTTTTCCTTACCATAAGGATGTCAAATAAAATAATTGGCAAGTTCATGATAAAACCACTAAATATTATGCTCCACTTCTTCAATTGAGTGAAATCAAATTCCATTTATGAAACACTTACTTGTGTGTAGAACAATTTTTGTTTGTGATGATATCTTATGAAACACAAAAGCATTACTTGTGTGTAGAACAATTTTGTTATTTGCGGATGATATCTTGTGAATATTTATGTCGACTTTTTGATTATTTGATTACGTGAAAAATTTATTAATGATAATTTTTTTAGAAAAATGTGTAATAAATTAATGTACTTCTATAATTCCTAGCAATCTCATATATTGATAATATTTTATAATTATAATTCGATATAAATTTATCACAATCCATAGCAAGACTCTTTAATAAATTAAGAAAAATTCAAAAGTAAGTCATACAGTTTTGCATATGCTAGCCGTCCAAAGTGTGTTAAAACTTTTTCATGTGCTAGCTTTTTAATTTTTTTTTATTTTTATTTTGGACATGAATATGAATAAATTAATTAAGCTTTCTAGTACTCTAACAAACGCCACATTTTTGCTTCGATTTTTTAAGAAGTTTATTTTAAGAGTCCTTCTACGCTGTTCGGGGATGTGAACCAATTTGGGGATCGCTCCAAATTTATTTATTTTTTTTGTTTTCACTCTCAAATAATTTATATAATTTATTGGAATTGAAATTAAAAAAACAGTGATTTGGATGTGATTTAGATGTATAACCCTGTTTTTGATATGTATCCAAATCACATCCAAATCACTGTTTTTTTTTTAAATTTTAGTTTTAATAAATCATATAAATTATTTGAGAGTGAAAATAAAAAAAAATTGTATCGATCCCCAAATCCAGGCTCCCTAAAATTATTGTTATTTTAAACGTATGGAGCTCAACATCGGAACCGGTGCATTAGGATTTTAAATGGAAATTAAAGTGATTCAAAGAAAAGCACCCACTATTCTGTTTGAACTTCTGAAAAAGTTTGTTACTTTAATTTAGTATAAGTGAAAACAAAGTTCACCACATCTAGAAGATGTTATGGATCAATATTGACTTAACAAATTCCTCTTATTTTACAAGTTTTAATGCCGATAATCACTATTTTCTATACTCCAGATTCCAGTGCCTAACTGTACAACCAACTAAGAAACATATTTTGAACTTTCATAATCAAATGATCATATTTTGTCACATATAAATAAAATCTCTTAAAGTTAAATGCATGAATAATTTATATTAAAAAATATACATGTAGCACAATTTTAAGCTAAATACGTAAATAAAATCTTCGAGCTAGTTAAATACGCATTGAGCTAACTAAAGGTCTTAGCACCGATGGTAATCCCTCACCTTGTGTTACCAAATGTAAGGGATCAAATTCTTCTACAAGCACAAATAAGTGTTGGATCTTATAAGCACAAACCGCCTTCGAGGTATCCAAACCTAAGAGAAGTATACAACATAAAAGAAAGGGGAAAGACTAAAAATCAACCGGCCACGAGCTATTGGTATAAGGTGGGACATCTATTCTGGCACAATTCTAGTAGTTTTTTTAGGTCGATTTCTTAGATGAGTTTTAGTTTGACAAAGCAATATTATAGAACTTAATAGTATTAGGGAAACAGTTACATTGGTTATGGAGTAATTAATTCTTAGTCAAATAAATCTTACACCATTAAAGTCAAGATTGAACTACTAAGAATCATACTAATACTTCCCCTTAAATATAATTTTATTGAAATAGTCAAAAAAAATTGAAACCTTCAAATCTTACGTATTCAGAACTTTGCATATCATATTAACTAATCAATTCGTTTTAAAAATTTAAAATTATTAAAAACCAAGAACATATATTCATAGGTATAATATATATAGGATGATATCAATGAATCTTTTTTAATCCCCTAATGCATACACCATATACATGTATTTGATGCCCATAGAGGGTAGAATAAGATGTAAAAGGATATTTATTTATTTAAATATATATATTTTGTCGATGACATGTTAGATGAGTGGATTGGGAGTGCTTTTCCCCAAAGCCTGATAGTTTTTTGCATGTTCCCGAAATTGTGCGGGGTGTCTGTGAAATTGGTATGATTGGGTATTCCTTAAACAGAATAGGGATGTTTGTTTTTTGTCGAGTTTCAAATGCCAAATAATATGAAAGTATCAGATGGAACTGAAACACCCTCAATTTCTTTCCTAAATAAGAATTGTGTGGGACACTCACATACTTGCAAACAACCTCTCCCCCCACCCCCAACCTCTTCTGTCATCCACCATTAAACCGATAGATACACTCACAATTCTTCAATTAAATTTGGCCATATCAGGCGGCGAAGCCAGAGAAGGAGGAGAGTGGGGTCAAAAATGTTACTAAGTTATAAAATAATTTGAAATGATTTGGCAGGGGGTGGAGGGTTCGGGGGCAGCCGCCTCCGAGTCAATTTTTTTTTTTAATATTTTTGTATTTTCGAGTCACACACACAGATATATATATATATATATATTATATTACAATGACCAATATAATAATTAATAATATATGAGTATCACAAAATTGGGTTCATAAGTAATTAATTCATTAATTATTTTTAAAAAATAATTATAAATTAGATTATTATTTAGTTTAAAATATTATAGAGAAGAGTATACATATTATTGGAGAGGATATACGTCATATGGTGGTTTATAAAATTTGATTGACAAAGTTATAAAATTTTAATTTGACCCCGTATAGTTAGAAAAATTTATAAATTTTTAGTGGGGTCAATTTTATACATAATACGTTAACATTTTTTTAAATTTACCTTATATTATAAAATATTTATTTTTTTTTTCAGTAGGGTCAATTAAACCCCACACCTCTCTACCTAGCTTCGCCCTGGCCATATCTAATTTGTTACAGTTTGATCAATGTGGCAAGCACACTATCCCATCAAATTTCAAAAGCAAAGGTTTACCTTTTTATTGTGAAGGTATAAAGGGATGATGAATCCTTTAAATGTCACAATGAATATATTACATTTGCTTAATTTAAGTTATAATTAATTTACATTAATTTGTTAAGAAAAAAATGAGGACTATAAGTGTACTCCATGTTTTTTTTTATTTTATAAAAAAAAAATATTGTGTGGGTGGTAGAAAAATGAATTAATACATGGATCCCCAAAAGAGAATCAACTTTTGAAACTGCATGTGGTAGACATGAACTAATCTTTTATTCCAAATGGGAATCCACTTTTGAAACTATTGTAATCATGCCTAAGCGTTTTACTAAAATATTGTTATCCTTTTCTAATTAAACTTAACGACCCAATTACAATCTATATAATGATAAAAGTGTTTTAAATAAAAAGCTGCAGTACATGGCCACTTTTCTCCTTTAGAATCTGTAATTTAATTAGAAATTGTGTCAGTTTTTTTAGCCTATTTCAAAAAACTTAAATTTCTTTTTCGGTACGTTAAAAAGTGAAAAGAAAGATTTTTGATCGTGGAAAAATATCTATTTAGCCCTATTTTGCATTAAGAGATAATTATACTCGAAATTTGGCTTATCTCCAGTACACTTAATTCCTATTTTTTTTTTTCAAAAACAACTTTACAAAATATTCATCTTATCTTCACGGTGAGAAGTTGTTTCAAATATTTACTAACAGATTAAATTAAAACAATATGAACACTTGTATAAGAAATTATCAATAATTAATGGGATTGATGCCAATAAATAAATGGACAGTAGTACTGTTCTAATCATTCATTCAGACAGAAAATAAATGTAAGAGGATGACGGAATACCAAATTTCATTTAGTCGTACTACTACTACTCCATCATGGTCTTCCCTTGTAGCTAGATAGATTTATATAAGTCAGACACTGAATTGCGATGATTCCAATCTAGAGAAACCATCATCTCCATTCAGATCGAATTGACCCCAACCTCTAAATAATACCATCATTTCTGGTTTATAAGTAGCGAATCATCGTCATGTATTATATATGTAATTTCGTACCACTCTTTTTGTTCTAAGGAAAAAAATTAAGTTCTCGTAAGTAAATTTTTGTCTCGACAATGACATACACACACACGCTAATAATAGTATAACATGAAACAGGTCTTTTGCAATAGTAATTATAATATTAATACTATGTCATTAGTATTTAATTTTTTATTAATTTAATATATTTTTTATAAATTTTGTGATGAATCTCCTGTTTACGAAAAAAAAGATGAGTACGTAATATAGATACACTTGTGTATTATTGTATTTATTTCCCCTACTTACGTACTAATGAACTTGTTCAATGCCCATCGAATGAGGTTAGTCCATTTCCAAATATTTAATGTGGCCTACCAATACATCTACCAGTTTCTAGATTTTGTGACACAATCGTGAAAAGGATAGGAATAAATCCGAGATAACTCAATAAACAAAACCCATTTTTATAAAATAATTAATAACCCGTAACAAAACTATTTAAAAAAGCCTCGGTCCCAAAGGATCTAAAAGTTTTGTTCTCAAAGGAAATGCATACATACGTGCCCACAAAGCAGAAAATTGAGCCCAATCACTAATAATAAATAGTTTTTTGGGTTGTTACATACTCTACACCACGCACTAGAAATTTTACTCATATCTTTTTTTAAAAAAAGACTAATAATCTTTCATTAAGCTAAAAAAGGAGTGCATTCAAAAAATTTAGAATGAAATTTTATAAAATTCTTTTAATTTCATCACAAATTTTAATCCTACATTTATTTATACCCACGCAACACAAGAGGTCCACTGGATGGCTAGTATCATAATAAAAAAAATTTAAATTTTTAAATTCAACTTAAAAACAGAAAGATCAAATTTTTGTATTTCGCAAAGATTAAAAAAAAGAGTCGGGATGAAATTAATTTAGCCCAATCATTCTCCATTTCAGGCATTATTATAAGGTTGGCACAGAATGTTTTGCTCGAGGTATTAGTACTGAAAGATTAAATATGTAATTTAATGGATAAAGTGCGAATATCAAAAAATAAATTATTGAAGAAAAAAGATATTTTTTTCCTAAACTTGTTGGGGACAGAATTTTGAAAGAAGTGCGTAAAATTTGTTGACACAATTATGCTAAAAACTTAAGCGGCTCCTAGAGCCGTTTTTATTATTATAATAATAATTATAGATGGTAAATATAATTATCTGTTTGGCAATTCAAAAGGTGCCTAAACTGGCCCTAATGCATTTTGCCTGCCCTTGATAATGTATTAACTTTACCCTGTTCAACATCATGTCTACAGTCATTAATGGTCCACTCCATTGCATATAGTATTAATAGTAATAGTCATCATCTCGCACTAGATAGAATTTTAATTTATTTTCTGATAAACCGTATAAAAGCCCAAGTAAAGCGTAGTATTTAATTTCCTTGTCACAAGATTTTAATCCTTTTCAGATACAAGCAAAAACATCATTTTCCGAATGCTACAATATGAAGAATGTATCCCCCGCTAGGTACTTGTAATCTAGCTATAATATAAAGTTGCAATACTATCAAAACCAAGAAAAACCAAAAACTGCTCAACCTATGTGTATGTGCATAAATACCAATTGATAATAGACATATAGGTATAAATGGAATTTGATTCAAGAACTACAAATTCGATGCTATACTTGCTAAGTTGTGGCTCTACAACTTTGAAGCTCCTAAATTGTTTCGTCCAAATATGAATCTTAAAGTTTACTAATACATACATGGCTCCATATATTTTTACATATTTTTATCTTTTTTGTGAAGGCAAACCCATCTCTTAATATCACCAAGAAGAAGTAATTAAAGATACCTGAAATATTTCTGTTCTGGTAAACTAGATTAATATTTTGACTTGACTTGTATGTCTAATGTGTGAGTGAAGAGTAACACGAGCAAACGAACAAAAGAAAAAAATGAAGAAATAAATTATGGTGGACCTCTAGTCGAATGCAGCAAAAAGAAAGCCTCTGAAAGAGACCTAGAGGGTTTACGTAACAGTAGCATTCCAATTAGAGAAAGAAGATTTCTTGTATTTTCCTTTAGTTATATTTATTTTCGGGAATTATATCTTTCTTTCCAATTTTCTTCTTTAACAATGTTTCAATGTATACAGAAATTTTTATATCCAAAACAAAACTCAAGTTCTAAGGAAATACTTTTTAAGACAGAATAGTGTCAAATCAGTAAGTATATATCCATTCGCGCGAGTGTGATCCTCCGTAATATTCTTCAGCATATATATCCGTAGGTAAAGGCTCAACACATTTTTATAAAAGGGTCAACATAGATACATTAATTAATTATGAATCAACAATATTAAATCTTATAGGATTTTATCATTTAACCTTTTTTGATTGTGAATTATGTAAATAATTATAGTTTTATAATATTTTAATGACATATTAGATATAATAAGGTTTAAGTTTTATAATTCTAATCAAATTTTTTTTTTCAAATTAGTTAATATTCGTCCATAATCGTAATTTGGACATAAACTCTAAGCAATTTATAAGCATATAAAGTATGGAACCGCAATGTTCATACAAATTTGGTTTCACTCCTAATCTCGCTTCAAGACATTATTTTGAATAAACTCATTTTGGGGAGAGGAGGAACTGAAATATATAATATAAATAAATATATATCTATATAGGGGTATATTCTTGATGAATCCCTATTAATTACCTTATTTTAAGTATAGAGCAACTTTTGTCTAACAAATGATTACAGAACAATGGATCGCCTTCCGATTTTTTGGCCCTTATTTTCTACCACCAGTTTTACAAGAAACGTCATAAAGGCCAAAGCACAGCAGTATTAGGCTATTTATTAATTATCAGTAGTTAGTTAAATTACTAATTACAAACAAGCAGATGACTAGGAAACCTACATCATAACTTTAAACAGAAAGTTACCAACTCCTAATCATATTACTTTTCAGGAATATTTTCAAAACTTAAAGAATTATACCTATAAAACTTGCTGGAGATTATATTGTATCGATTTAAATGAAAGTTAGAATTCCTAATTTCTTTTGCCTTCTTGTTCTTTCCTAAGGTTTTTTTTCTTCATCAATGCTTTTCATTGATTCTTGGTTCTAAACTAAAAACTTTAGAAATTTTAAAAGACGCACTGAGACATTAATATTTATATATCATTGGTAAGGTACAGTCCTTTTCA
Source organism: Aralia elata (assembly GCA_034770075.1). Lineage (NCBI taxonomy): Eukaryota > Viridiplantae > Streptophyta > Magnoliopsida > Apiales > Araliaceae > Aralia > Aralia elata. Next base: position 11,316,599 of record CM068384.1, read on the forward strand.
TTCCTAAAAGAGTTAGCAAAAATGAACTTACAGAATTAGTGATATTAGCCATACGAATAAAATTTTAAATAATAAATTCATTGGTTTTGATCACTAGAAACCATCGAAACTAAAATTCCATCAATTAATGTTATAGGAGGTATTTACTAACGAAGAAAGAACAATGACAAAACCAACATAAGACATGAAAATCGTTCCCTGGAATGAAATAAATGGAATACTTTTTCATTTAACTTCTATATAAAAATCAAACATCATTTATATAACCCCAAACAAATAGTGTCGTTCAGAAAATTGGGTGCAACCTTATAACGGAATCATATCACTGAGACGAACCTTCCAAATACCACTTTCATGGTCAAATCCCTTCTTCCTCTTACATATTCCTATTCTTGCCTTTAAACATCTTCCCATAATTGAATAACCAACTTCCAATATCTCAAATTTGCGAGCCCCAAAAATGATCCTCATAGCAGGCCCAAAATTCTCCACATAAATGACGAGTACTAATCAACATCCAATTGGATAGTCACGCATGTGGAGGCTAATTAGGGTTTGAATTTGATGCCGGATGATTAAAAACTGAAGATAAAATTCATCCCTGCCCCCAAAAGTGGCATGTGCATGATAGTAGTTGTGCTTGTTCATTAGAAATAGGTGCAAAATACCATTAGAGGAACTCATGTAGTCCCTACATTAAATGACTTATATATTCGTCCGTTCGAAAATTTTGAAGTAGTTTTGAAGTAGTTTTTTAGGCTTGGCCTTTGGACCTTGGTCCTTATCTTTTCTATTGTATACTTCCATGTGACCTTCCGCAAGCAGCTTTGCGCGTTTTGTGACGGCCTCGCTTGCATACACTGCACTCGTAGGAGGGGGCCTGTAGCCCGGTGTTGTCCATTTGAGTTTCTCCGGTGAATTCTGCCTCAGTTTTTCGTCGCTAGAGAAGCATCGGAAGAATTCCCCATGTTTTGCTATAAAATCCAAAATGTATATATGTATTTGATGATCAAGTTTTATTACCCCCTTAAAGAGAAAATAGTTTTTCAAGAACTTTTTAGGTTGAAAAAAAACAAGAGAAAAATTGAGTAGTAACTTGTTAGGGGAAGAGAATATGATTAGATAAGAAATTTAGGGTTGGAACGAAGTGAGAAAGTGAGAAGATTACTAGAAAATTTGGTTTTTATAAGGCTGAAAGCTGTGTTATGATGGAGAGTATATATGAGAGAAAAATAGTTTTCAACTGCTTTGAATATATATTATTTCTATTAGGAAAAAAAATGCGTTTTAGCTGATGATAAGTAGCCTTATTTTAGGCCGGACTTGGAAACTAATCTTCTCCCATATTTTAATTCTCTTTTTCCTCTCCATATTATCTCCCACCACCCCCCCCCCCCCCCCACCCCCCCCCCCCCCCCCCCCCCCCTCCCCCTCAAAGGGACTTACAAGTTAATTACTACAACGATATATATAATATGTAATATAATATAGAATATATATAATATCCTAGTACACTTTCAACTTGAAAAACGTACAACAGCTTCTGACAAGAAATTAAATTAATTGTCCACTTTGAAGTAATTGGTTCCAATGGTCGGGATATAGTCTTTGATCCATGTCATGTATTTTAACAAGTATTTTGAATCAGCTTTGATCCGCCACGTTTAAGTGGGAAAAATTGAGAATTCATTCAATGAATAAATCATCTACAGTAAATATAATGTACTTGTTTGTTTATCGAAATTTTCAAATACAACGTAAAAATCACTTGTTTAAATCTAATAATATTATATTTCAAAACAACTGTTTTTGCCTAAAATTAAAACCAAAGTTTTAAGTTTGATGCTAAAAAAACACGAAGCCGCATCCAACCTCTTAACGCTTGGATGCCAATTTATAATTAGTCTTATAAACATTAATTAATGAAAAGAGAAAGAAAATTGTGCGTGTCATATGAATTTTAATGGAGAAAGAAAATAGAAAGTTTAACAAAAAAGTCAAGACTTGACCACTCTTACCCGGAAAGGGGGGATAGTATGAAATGAAAGACATATTTGTAGGTTAGAATGAAAAAATAAATTGGTTTAAGTAAGCTATACATCTTAATTACATAAATGGTTAATGGTATCGTAACATATCAGCTTTAATTTTGATATGTATATTCCTTGACATGTGAATTTTTACCTATTCATAATACCAACCACCACAGGCGAATAGAAAAGGATAGTCCTAATATTAATTTTTCTAGAATAGAGATGGATCCATTCATAGAGTAAATTATATATATAGGCATATAAAGATGCAGCAATTGAGAAAGAAAACCATGAATCCTTTTTCAAAATTATCATATCCCAATCAACTTATTTTTGATCACCTATATTATTCCGAAATAGCAACATTTACAAAAGAGGAATAGAAAAAATAGAAATACGTCCACATGGTCATGAGTTATTATAAATTAATTAATTCCCCTTAATGTCACCCCCTTGAACAAAAATTAAGCATAATGTTCTTTATAATATAGACTTGGTCATCATGTAGGAACTACTGGTTACATACGATTGGATTGGTTTTAATTGTATTCAGACAAATATACTTTCTTGTTAATCTCATTAATTTCGTTACGCAAGATTTTATATTAACTCCAACTAAACAACCTGGATCGACTGACAATATCCCTCCTCGACCAGAGTGTCTGTGTGGGAGAGACAGAAAAGAGAAAGAGAAAGCAGTTCAAAAAAAAATGAAATTAAATTGAAATGTACATGCTTTATAACATAGCATAATAGTTAGTACAATTTGTTTTTTTAGTTTGTAATTTCCATAACATACAGACTATATAAACCCATATGTCCCCTGTAGTTTGAATAATGCCAATTAACGCTGGTTATCCCTGTTTACATCGAAAGACGGTAGGCCAAATTAAACCGCCGTCCAATAAACAGGATCATATATATATATAATTCCTCGAGTCCCTTGAAGTAACTTGACCCATTTCCTAATTTAGAAAAAAATGAAATTTGTTACGTAGAATTAAGGCCGTCAATTGTTTAATTCTTTGAGTTATTGAATTAAATTCCTTAAGAACAAAGAAAAATTGTCGACAAATGGGGAAGTAGGAGCATCAATGACAATAACATTACTAGTGTTATGTACTAACTTCTTCCCACTGCCAGTTCATGCCTAGTAACTAGAAAATTAATTAAAAATTTTTCTTGGTTATATATATAATACATATATAATATATATACACATCCACATACGTAATGATGTATATGTATATAAGCTCGTATAATTCCATTACAGCCGTGATCCGTGTTCAAATACTCGATGATAAACAGGACCGTTGACGTAGTGTGTGCGATATTGAAACCGTAACGCAAGACTAGTAAATCTTCAAAAGACAAATGCATGGTACGTACATTTAGTTTATATTATTAATTAATACCCTAGACACTGGACAGACACAAATATAATAATCATGGTAGTATTTCAAAAAGATTACCTTCGTAATTATTTAAGCTTCTGATTACAAGTAGCAACTACTAGTCTCATTCCACAATATCTCAAACTTCTTATATTGGGAAGTGTTTAGGGGCGTTAAGGAGAATAATGCCCCATTTTCTCTCGCATACATGGGTGCTCTACAGTACCTACAATCCAAATAATTTGACGTAAATATTTATAATATATATATATAGAAATATATATAATTATTATTATATTATTAAATTATTACAATATGTAAATGTATAACGTTTAAACAATTGAACTGATACATGCATGCATATGCACGTATATATGATACGTAGATCCTCATGTATTAAATAATCCGTGTTTGGTGCCACTATACATCCTTCCATATTAATTGGAATGATCTTTCATTTTTTATTTTTTCTTATATTCTTTCCTTAAATGTTAATAATTTTTTGTGCTTGCTCATAATTCGTCAAAAGATAAGCGTTTTTCAGATGGCTATAGTCCCATTAGTAACTCTGGGCCAACCCAGAACTCATTATCTTCAATTCGGCCTGCAAAATTAATGCTACCTTGAACCTAGCAACCATGGAGAAGTGCCCTGCAACTTTACAAAAACAAATCCATCCCCCCAAAACAATAAAAGCCCATCTTCCTATATATCTTCCAGAAAAATAGGAGTCTCCACTAACTTATTATTTTCTTATAATAAATTAATAATTTCTAACCCAGAGTTTATCATTCATAGTGCAAATATATTTAATATAATACACAATTGTATCAATGTTAATTATCAAAAAAAAAATTTGTATCAATGTTAAGTAAATATATACTTAATAGACATAATATATACTATAAAAATATGTATTTTAATTGCCCTCCAATGGCAAAGACTTCGGCCCTGAAAATATCATTAGAACATCTCCAACAGTCTCTTCAACCACTTTGGGATACTCAAATAGGTGAGTCCACATAATAAATATATTGTTTCTCCAACAGTCATCTCTCAACCTAGGTCGTTTAACAAATCTGTGCAGACCTAATACCACATATCTATCTCTCTTCCGAATTGGGTAATTTGACAATTGGCCTCTCTTCAAAATATATTATTTTGTTTTTGGGGAGAACATCCATAAATCAATATTGTATAAAAAGGACAAAATATCATTTATTGGTTGGGCTTGCGCATCGACAACACATGGGTTTGATATACAGCTTCATTTTAAAAAATTTAATATCATTTCTTTTTATTTAATTTATTTATCATTATTGCATTAATTGAATTAAAAAGACTGATAAGACACAAAATATTAAAGTAGCAAATAATATTCCCCCCTATTTTAAAAAATTGACTACGTAGGTCAACAAACTTTAATTTGAAAAAAAAAAAAATTTGGTTACTACTCTTGGAGATGCTTCTAAGTATCTTTTTTTAAGGTATTGTTATTTAACTTTTGACTTTCTTAAAGCTTATATACTTTTCTTGTTCAGAAATTTCAAGTTAAGACGAGGTTCTATATATAGGGGTGAAAATGATATTAAACATCAAGTGAGGCATCTCAATTCAAGGCGAACCAAAATGTTGGTACAGAGTTACATCAAGCGATTAGTCCATTCCAATTTTATTTTTATTTAGGAAAACAAAATTTGTCCGCTATGGGTCTAGTGTTCAATGGGCCAAGGCCCAAGAGTACAACGAAATGGTGGTCCTAAGGCTACATTTAATCTAACCTAACTTCTCATAAACAAAAAATAAAAAATAAAAAAATCTGTGCATCCTAAACCATTAGCAGCCTAAGCTTGACACCAAAATGTCTCCATTTAAATCAAATTTGCCATACGACACTCATCGCATCGGATGATAATTATTTATTCAATATTTATTTTTAAAAATAAAATTTGTCTATTTTCTCCGTCTCCAAAATTAAAAATACAATAAATAAAACGATGATTGTTAAGTAAACTTCATATACTTTTTAATATTGAAAATATATATATATCTCTAATTTATAAAACTTATTTTTTTTAAAAAAAATGTATCTTCTAATTTTAAAAACTAAGAGAGTATTTTGTATATTGACCAAATAAAAATTATGGTTTTCAAGCTTGTATTTGAAAAAATCTAAAAATTAGAAAGAAAAAAAAATTAGTCAAAATCAAAGTCCAATCAGGAGTCCTCAATTATGGGAACCGGGGTCTGTAATTTTTATACATTTTGGATATGGATGGTGCTCAGTTTCCACCAACCAAGAGAACACATGTAACATGTTGGAAAGTGCTGGTTAGGTACTGTAACATTTAGCCCAAATTTGAAATTTTATAATAACACCAGCTTTACGTTATAGTATCATTAATGAGGCCCAGCTTAAAACCTTAATTGGGAGTTATTAGGCCAATGACTCAATAACACCATTATTGAGGCCTTAACAGATATGGCTGTTCCAATACGAATTTATGGCCCCCACAAGACCATTTGGGTTAGTGGTATTTTGCCCGCCAATTGAGGCCTTGAAATTAAGCTAACTATTCCCTATGAATCTGAATGTACCTCTTATTATTACATTATAAGTTTGTAACCGATCACAGAATAGTTTTTTCAAAATTATATTTTTATAAATAAAAATATAATTTTTAATATGAGAATAATTTATCATAATGAAATTTTTAAATTATAATTAATTAATTATCAATTTTTTAATTTAGCATGTTCTATTAATAAACCCGATGAATATATTATTTAAAATTGACTTGTCATCAATAAGTAACTATCAGTGAGCTTGAAAAAAAAAACAACAAAGAAATGATTGAACCTTATCAACCTTTTTACCTTTCGTTGATATCATTGTAGTTATCATGCACTAATGATAATGAATTCTTTCTGCTCAGGTTTGAGGACCCGAAAACAGGCTCTTTTTTTAAGATCTGTAACTATAGAAATGAAGACATATTATTAGATATTTATAGATAAGATATAACATTGTTCGTTCTAGATTATACTAACCTTTTTTTCATTTCTTTTTTGGTTGATATCATTTAGGGTAAATACTTTGCCTTCCCAAAAAAAAGGAAGTTGTTTGTTCTTCCCCCTTTGATTTGGGGGGGGTATATTTATAATTTTTATTTTTTTATTTTTGAGATTTAGAGGGTTGTTTAATATAGTAGTTGAAGGAATGGATGAAGAGTAATAATAATCTAATTGTCATTCAATATATAATTTTGTATTTAAATTTGTGAATGTATCTCAAGAATGTTTTGGAAGATTTGTGACAGTTAGTTTAAGAGTCGCATAATGATAATCAAAGTTTATGATATTTTTTTATTAATTCGTGTATTATAATATGTGAGTTTGTTTTGGTAGATTATATGTTGTAGAATTAGAGTAACTCATTTAAATACAATGAATATAAAGTTAATATTAATAACCAAATTAAACCTTAAGATAATGATCAACCAAAATAAATATTAGATATGAATTTCTTTTTAGATTAATTAAAATACTTGATATAAAGATTAATATATTTTTTTGGATGTTCAAAATAATTCAATTGTAATGTTCCTTTTTTAGATTATTAATTGACAATTAATGGCTTTTTATGATTTTTCTTTTACTGTTATTGTGAGATTCCATATATATATATATATATATATATAATATATATACAAATTATAATTATATTCCATTGAATTTTGAACATGTAATTTGTATTGAGAATTATAAGTTGATGTTTCAAATTACCCTTAAAAATGATCAACTAAATTAATTTGTAATAGTGATCTTCTCTTGGCTTGTTATATAATACTTGTATTGATCGATGTAGTTAATTTATTTTTGCAATTACTAGGAATGAGATTGACAAAGCCCATGAAATAAGAACAGCAAAATATGTTTTCACTGATAAGTGAATCGAATTACAAAAACATTAGAGATGAGGTGATACTTTCTTCTCGCGTTCAAATTGGAAACTTGAGAACATATATATTTATCTAAAAAATAGACAAAAATACATAAATTGTGAGTAATTTTTCAACACTGAGCAACGAGAAAGGAAGTTTATCGTGATAACCACACACCCAAATATGAAGAAAGATATATCTTCATCGAGTAATACCAATCAAAACCTCTCATATAACGGAGAGATCATAAAAAAAAAATCGTAGAAACGAGAAAAATCTCAAAGTAAGAAAAGAAACATTTCATAGATTAAAAAATCTAAACTAAGAGAAATAAAACTCCATAAAAGAAGAAAATAAAGAACAATTAAAACGAAAGAATATAAAGAACAAAACTTTGGAGTCAAAGTCTCTATTAATGTAAATTAAGTAGATACCTCCCCATGTCCGAAAATATGGAGGCTAGCTAGTAATAGGAGTATTGAAGACAATGCCTAATTTAAAAGAAGTAATGGAAAAAAAAAAGCAATTTGGCATTCTTAAAAGTAATATTAATATTGACTTTTTTAAAAAGTTAATTTAAGATATTTTTTAAATTTAAAATTAAAATTTGACCATGATTTTATTTAAGTTTTTTTAAAAACTAATAACATCTTATAATATAGTAGTACTATTTTTAAGTAGTTTATGATATTATAATTTATATTGACATAAATTAAATAAAATTCATGTCCAATTTTTAACATTTTGAAGATTGATTCTTAAAAAATTAATATTAATTTTATAATTTGAATCGGATGGAATATTTTTTTAAGGGAAAGCACTCTTTTCCATGCAAAAGCTCCTCCATTGTTATTGTTAATTGACATGTCACTTTTAAGCTTTAATTATAAGTTTATAATTCATTAAAAAATTTTGAATATTAACCAAAGTAAGAGGAATTACCATTTCCACTCACTTTTCCTGAAACGCTTGACGACTTCAAACTTCCAAGTTGTAGATCTGGTTTTCCAAACTTTCATTCCCTTTCCTTCACAAAAAACTAAGAAAAATTACGCAACAACTTGTATAAGAACGTGTGCAATCGACTTGGGGACAAAACATAAGAAAAATTTACACCTTCTTTAGTTTTTAAAAATAAAAATATTTTAAAATAAAATTTCAAAACAATAACTAATAACGGCAAGACCATTTTTCCACATATTCAAACTTAAATACGAGATTATAGTATTTTTAGATGATTGATATATTTCAAACGCTCTATTTATCATTTTTCAATTATGTTTCACTATATTTAAAACGAAACTTGTGTGGTGATTCAACAGGTGTAACAATGTTTATTTAAAAATTAAAATTATACATTTCTACTGAGAAAGTAAACTTAGCGTTTGGAAAAATCTTTTTTATTTTTTTTCCATTTTTTTGTTTCCTATACAAAAAAAAAAAAGAAGTTAATGGAAAGGAAGAAGAAAATTGTTTTAGAAACAAATGGAGGGAAAACTCTAAAATCAAAAAAAGTGTGGCAAACAGCCATAGGTATGTCAGACACATGGGCTGTACATGCATGGTTGGGTGTAGTATAGTAATGCAAACTGTAGG